>JAPEBW010000020.1:0-136972 GCA_027405785.1 Ophiocordyceps robertsii | reverse complement strand
CTAATCTTTTATACTAAAGAAGTATATCTATAGTCTTCTTTTTATCTTTATTTATAAAGGTATTGTCTATAGGTTTATTATCTATAAGTATATTGTTTATAGATGTTATATTGTTTATAGATATATTGTCTATAGGTATATTGTTTACAGAGCTTTTAATATTATATATTTTGTTATTAATTTAAAAGCGAGTCTTTATAACTATAGGGATATAATAAAGGCCGTTATTAACAAAGTCTTATATAAGTATCTTTGCCTCTTTATCTAGAAGAGTGATATTATCTTTACTTATTAAAGCAGAGGTATTAGAAAGAGATAATTAGCTTATTATATTAATACCAATTTGTAGTATGTAAAGGCAGTTCTTTAATTTATAGCGTATATTGCTATAAAATATAAATTCCCTGCGCCTTTAACTATAATAAAAGACGCTTTTCCCTAGGTAATAGTTATATATATATCTTTATAAGAAGAGAAGAGTGATTTATTATATACTATATGCTTAAAAGCCCCTATATTAAAGATAAAGTTGTATATATTCCCTTTTTTTGTTTTTATAACATTTTTATCCACCTAAGAAACAACCTAAGAAATAGAGGAAAGAAGAGGCTTTAAAGGTCTTATAATATTTCTTATATTAGCCTTCTTTTTCTCTTTTAAAGAGGTATATAAAAGAGGTATATATAAAAGAGGTATAGTAGATATAAAGGGGGTAGAGGGTATAAAGGGTATAGAGGGCATAGAGGGTATTGAGGGTATTAAGGGTATAAAGGGCATAGAGGGTATTAAGGGTATTAAGGGTATAGAGGGCATAGAGGGTATCGAGGGTATTTAGGGTATCGAGGGTATAAAGAGTATAGAGGGTATAAAGGGAAGGGGAGGGTTATTTACTTAAGCTAAGGAGCCGGAAATATAAAGTACTTCTTTAAAGGGAGAGGACTCTTTAAAGGAGGAAACTTATCTCTTTTTTCGGCCTTTAACTACTAATTTTCTAGTTACTAAAACCCTTTCTTAAGAAGACTCTCTTAAGGAGGGTATAGGCGTAAAACGCCTATTATTCCTATTTAAATAGTCCTAAGAAGGTCTAATCGGAAGGGGCCTTTTATAAGAAAAGGAGGAAGAAGAAGAAGCTTTAGGTTTAAAACTTACTACCTTTGCCTTATCTTTATTTTCCTCGAGCTACAAACAGTCTTTTATAGTATAGCCCTTTTTCTTATAATTCTTATAAAAGGCGGGTTTTTTGCTATATAAAAAGAATAGCTAATTAAAAGAGGGACCTTTTAGAGCTTTAATTCTTTTAAACTTATCGATTAAAGAGGAAGAAAGTGATTCTAAACTATAGGCTTAGGCGTTATCTCGAAGAGCTTAAAAAATATTAGTTATAAAGCTAGAATAGGAGCTATTTAAGCATTTTAAAATCTAAGTAATAATTACTACCTCGGGGATTTCAATTTCTTATGTATTTAGCTTATCGAAAAGCTCTTTTATCTAATTTAGATATACCTCGATCGAAGTATAGGTTTCGAGGGTTATATTAAATAGTTCATTTATAAGAAGAAAATTCGAAGTGAAATTCACTAAGTTATAAAGGGTTTTTAAAGCTTCTTAAGCTAACTTTATAGTCGTATAGTATTTTATCTAAGAGAGAGGACTATCCTTAACTATAAGACGTATAAGGGCAAGGATTTCCGCTGATTTAGTATATAGATCTTAAGAGACGGCTCCGGCGGCTTTCTCTAGGATAAAAACGGATTCTATTCGGAGTAACTAAGAGGAATAATTCGAAGAATCTTTTAGCTTGCTAAATTAGTAGTTGTTCTTAGTGGCTATGTTTTTTATAGATTTTTTCAAGAGGTATTTTAGTATAAAAGGTAATTAAAAAGAGAGGACGCAAGAAATATTAATCGAAAGGATATTAGTAAAAGAATATAATAAGAAAGGTTTGAAAAATATAGGGAAAATTGTGTTATAGGAAGGAGGAGGAGAGGGGAAAAATAAAGAACCGAGTCCGATAAGATATCGGGAGAATTCCGGAGAAAGTACGCTTAGTAAGCGCGACTATGTAGAAAGTAGGAAAGAATTTTGCTAGATTTTGCCGATTACGTAATAGTCGGAAAAACGTCGGCAGGGGTTAGGGGTAAGTCCGGCTTAAAGGGAAGCCGGGCTTATAACTAATTAAGGAGCAAATAAGTATAGAAGAAAGCAGGCTTATAGCTACGGGTAAGGGGATTATAAAGATATAAAGAGTATGCGAAAAGGTAAAGAAATAGGTAAGATATATATATATAAGGTTAATAATCTATTTAAGGTAAAGGGGGGATTAAGGCTTCCTTATATAGATAATTCCTAAGCTATAAGTGACTTAAGCGATTTAGAAAAGAGCCCCTTACTTAGCGTAGTTATGCATAGTGGGCTAATAGCTATTATTAGGTTAATATTGTATTTATAAGCCTAGGGATTAATTCCGCAAGGAATATAAGGTGGCGTAGCAACTTAGCACGGATTATATATATAGTTTCCACACACACCTCTTCTTAATCTGTTTATATCTTGCTTATATATAGGTGAAATATTATAGGGAAATATATATAGTATGCAATATTATATAGCGGATTTGATGTATATTTTAGCTTATTTATATCATGTGTTATATATGCTATATTTAGCCTATAAGCTGCGGGAGAGTATATTTTACTCCCTTATATTATAATAGCGATTATATTATTAGTATACCTATATTATACTAGTATTATATTATTTAAAGGTTAAAAATAAGGATGTATAAGTAGGTAATATAAGCTAGTATAAGTATAAGTAAAATAATAAAAAGTATAAAGCAAGACTTAATTTTTATAAGCTTTATATTAAGTATCTATATTAAAAGACGCTATATATTTAATATATATAAAGTAAAGAGGGCGCTATATAGTAGTTATTACGGAATTTAAACGGCTACGCTTAAACTCCTTACTTTATTTTTAAGGAGCCTTATAAAACCCTATAATAAGAACGCTTAAAGCACGTACTACGAAGGCTCGCTTAAAGAAATACGATAAATATTATTAATTAAACCTTACTAAGATTTCTAAAATATAACTATAAAGGCTTAAGAGCCTACTTAACTATAGTTTATAACGTTTCTAACTATAGAAGATATTATAAAAACTACTAAGCGGATTCCGCTAGTATCTTTAAGGGATATTTAAGGATTTCTATAGGATATCTTAACTATAGTTCGACCCGTTTTTAACTATAAAAGCACCTTAAAAGACATAGGATAAGCTTTACCGCGATTTTTAAAGGATATTTAAGGATATTAAAGGGATTTCCTTAATTATAATCTATAGTATTTTTAACTAAGCTTATACTTAGTTTATTAAGTAATTCTATAAGGATATTTATACTTTATTTATATACTAATAATAAATTAAAAGATAGTATAGTTAAAGATCTTAAAAATTAGCTTTAAGAACTTAGTATAAAGTAGCTAGCTATACCTTAAAGAATAGATAAGCTTTTTACTATTTTTAAACCTTTATATATATTTATATATAGTAATTAGTCCGTTATACCGGCCCGACTAGCGGTAATTAGTTCGTAGTACCGGCTTTAACTAGCGGTAATTAGTTCGTAGTACTAGCTTTAATTAGTAGTAATTAGTCCGCGCTTTATCCCCTTATCCTTATGCTATAAGGCGTAGTAGTAGTGCTATATATCGCGCTCTGCTTATTAAGCGATAATAGTAAGCGCGAAGATTAATGCAAAGGCGGTAGTATATAGTTATTAAGTATACTAAAAAGCATAGCGTAAGAAGATATTTATAAGCTAGTAAGAGATAAGATATAAAAACTAAAGTAAATATATGAAGGTATAGTATAATAAAACTATTATAAGAGCGGGCGCGCGTATAAAAAGATTAGTAATTAAAGAAAAAGAAAAAATAAGAAGAAAAAAAGAGAGAGAAAAGGTATTTATACTTTAAGATAGCGGGCGGCGGGAAGGTAAAACGTGCTTTAAGCATTAATAAAAGCGGTAAGCAGAGAGGGTATATTATACCCCTTAAGCGCTATTAAAGCTAATATAATAGCGTAAAAAAGTAAGTATATAATATATTTAACGCTATAACGTAATATTATTTAAGGGGATATATTAATATATAATTATAAGTATAATAAGAATAACTATATTAATTAATATTAAGCGCGGAGCGGTAAGTAAAGCCGTAATATTATATACCTTAATATATAATAGCTTAAAAGAAGGATAGTATTATAAGCTATATTATAAGAAAAGCTATAGTTATATTATAGTAAATAACTTAAAGTTAAGCTAATATATAGCTAAAGTTATATAAGACTTTACTTAAACCTAGCTTAACCTTAACCCGAACTTAACTTAAGTATAGGTTATTTAAGCGACCTTTAAAGTAAGAAGCTATATAGCTTAAATAAAGATTTCTTTTTTTTTCCTTAACTCTAAATAAATAATTTTTCGGCGACGTCTTACTAAACTAAGTATACGCCGGGCTTTAATAAGAAGTTAAAATACTTATTAAAAGTTAAACTTTATTATAAACTGCTTTAAATAATTTTAAGCGGCGTATATATTATTGTTTTTAAAGCACTTATTAGGTTTTTTTAAAGCGCTTTTAAAGCCTTTTTTAAGTACTTAAAAGTAATATTATAATAACCTTTTTACTTCTTAATAACTTTTATATTTACTTTATAATAAAAAATAATATTAATAATAACTTAAAGTAAGCTATATAATTTTAAAATATACTTTTATAGTTAGTAGGCTTTTATAGTTTATAGCTTTATTAAAAGTATTAAGGGTAAAAATAAAGCTATTATAAGTATATAGCTAATAAAAATATAAAATAATATAAAAGTAGCCTTATATTAAATTTAAGTAAGGTATATATATTTATTATTTTATTTGTATTATTTTCCTTAGGACGTTATAAATTAAGGCTTTTATTATTAGTAGTAGTAAAAATATAATCTTTTTTTAAGTGCGTAAAAGCTACTTTTAAGTCTTAAACGAAGATATAACTAACTAAAGCGCTATATAATAAGTAGTACTTTTAATTACTAACAATTATTACTAGAAGCTAAGTCACGCTAGCTTTATTAAGTACCTTCAGCCCCGTAGAACTTATATCTTCCAGGCCCTTATGAATGTTAATCCCGCTTAGCAATAAGTATCGACCTACTGTGGGGCTCGCGACCTTGGGGTGGCTCCCGCGCACTTAAAGGGATACGACCTACGGAGGCCCCGATACTGTACCTTATCGAGACCTCCCCTTCCTTGGGCAGGAGCCCCATTCATCTTTCCAAGCAGGAGAGTGCAGCCTCTGCCGTGAGCCGGTGCGGCTCAATCACAGTTGGCCAGACATTGTCCTTCCATTGGGTCCCGCCCCAGACTCAAAGATCCCTCGACCAGTGCTCCTCATACCTGGAAAAAGTATCCTGGGATGAACACACGACATTGGGTACTCTGCGCGGGCCATTCTGCTCAATTATGCGACTGGATCTTGGGGGCGATGCGATTGCTCACGGTCGAGTCATGGACATGTCTTATTCAATTTTGGTTTTTTGATTTTTGATTTTACCGCACCTACGGAGTACAGAGTGGTGGTGATCATTAACTGCAAATTGATTGGTTCAATCGCCCCAACCCGCCTTGTAGCCGGTACCCCGCTACCCCGCCTCAGCACGAGGGGGCGGTTGCTTATAACGTTTCTTTCTTCTACTTCTTGTACGGATACAACTTCTTCTTGTTTCCAAACCACCGTATCACCCTGCCCTCTCCGACCCCTCCCTTTACCTTGGCTCCCTTGATCTCCCATCCCGATCCATTTTGGACGTGAGGACTGGCTGTCTGCCGCTGCAACCACTGGTCTTTGCCGGTATTTTCTTGGGTACTCCTCCGCACGCCTTTTTGCACAATCCTGACGGCCTAACATGGCTGGTGGCATTGGCGCAACAAATGCTCGGCGTGCTGGCAAGTACAACAAGCCAACGAGAGGAGGTGAGCAACTCCGCATTCTGTCCCGCCCTGTCGAACCTCTGATGGCTTCTGTTGACTGATCCCGTTACTCCCATTGTCTAGGTGGCAAACACTTTTCGCGCAGCCTCCAGCCGGTGGACAAGGACGGCAACCTCGTCAGCATATGGAGCCAAGAATCCCAGGCACAATCCGACGAGGACGAAAACTCGTCCGAGGAAGAGGAGGAAAATGGCGAGGCCAATGGTGCTGCCGCCTCCACCAAGACTGCTACCCCCAGCAACGACCGGGAAGCCCGCAAGGCTCAGAAAAAGGCCCGCCAGCAGGCCGCTCTCGCGAAGCAAAATGGTCACACCGTCGAGCCTGGCGACTTGCCTTCGAGCGACGAAAGCGATGATGCAGACATGCCTGCCAACCCCAATCATTCCAGGGCGGCGCATAGCATGACCCAGAAACTGGCCGACGCTTCGGACGAAGGCGAGAAGACGAATGGCCCCCCCAGCCGGCGCGAGAGGGAGGCGATGGAGGCGGCCGCAGCCAAAGAAAGGTACCTGAAGCTGCAGGCGCAGGGCAAGACGGATGATGCCAAGGCCGACATGGCGAGACTCAAGCTCATCCGGGAGCAGCGAGAGGCCGAAGCCGCGCGTAGACAGGTAAGAACATGGCACTCCGGAGTGTATTTTTTTTTTTCTGTAGACGACGTGTATGTCTCGATACTAACTCGGTATGCGTAGGCCGAAAAGGAAGAGAAGGAAGAGCAGGATAAAGCTCGTCGGGCGGAGATTGAGGCGCGGGATGCAAAGAGGCGCGAGGCAGCGACCGGTCCCAAGAAAGGAAGCAAGAAGAAGTAAGAGACGGCGTGCTGGTATTGCCGCGTAGCCGTTTCTCGTCTATGGAGAGCTACTGTTATGGTAGCTATCGCAATGAATACTCATGTCACGATACATCTCACGCTTTCGCCATTTTATGCATTACTCATTTTCGGCAATATCTGCACATTGAGATAAGTGGTTCACAGCCTTGCTGCTCATCTCAGTGTGTGATAAGGTAGTAGCACATAGTCAGCGCGATGATGTAGACTGGTGAAATACTCAACCGAGAAGACCGTATCCCTTGTCAAAATGAGACGATTTCGAGGTAAGCTAAAGTACTATAAGAATAAGATAATAAATTAGTTTTTTATCTTTAAGCCGTGGAGGAAAGCCGTAAAAAGCATTACGTTATATAGGTATAAAAGAGTATTTTAAAGGTTATATTAAGTTAAAAATATATACTAGTTTTATTAAAGTATAGTTTTTTTAAATAAGGAGTACTTTTTAAATTAATACTAAATATATAGCTATAATATTATAGCTTTTTAAACGCTTTAATTATAACTTTTTATTAAAATACTATTAATATTAAACTAACTATTATAAGTTATATTATAAAAAGAACTATAGTTAAACTATAGTAAATACTTTAAAGTTAAGCTAATTATTTAAAGCTAGTATATACTTAGTTTAGTAGTATATAGCTAAATAATTATTGATTTAAAGCTAAATAAAAACCTTTATTTAAGCTATATAGCTCCTTACTTATAAGTATTGCTTAAATAGCTTGTACTTAAGTTAAGTTTAAGCTAAGTTTAAGTAAAGTCTTATTTAACTTTAGCTTTATATTAGCCTTAATAACGTAAACTAGTATGCGGAGCTTTTTAAGCTTTGCTAACTACTATTATATATTTATTTAAGAGTTTTTTAAAATCATTATACTATTAAACAAGATTATAAAGAAAAAGGTAGCCTTTTATTAAGGACTTATATAAGAAAGTACGTTCCGTATACTTAAGGACTTATTTTTATAAGCTTTAATACTGCTTTAATAAAACTTTAACCGTACTACTATAATAAAAGCGGACTATAGTAGCTAAGCGCTTAAAGGCACGCTTTTATAAAAAGTAAAAAGGCGGAAGTAGCTTATAGCCTTTTACTTAAAGAAGCTAACTTTAATAAAAAGAAACTACGCTATTTATAATAAAGAGATACTTATTATTATTAATTATTTTAAGTAATAATAAGCGGAGCTTTATAGATATAAAAGCTTTAAAGTCCTTATAAATTACTAAAACTTTAAGTATTTTATAACCTATTAACACTTCTTAAAGCAATAAGCTTATTAAGCTAAGTACTTATCTTACTTTAACTTTTAGATTAAGTATAGACCGGGCCGGGACTCCGCTATATTAAACGCGCTTTCTTAATAGGACTAAGACCGCACTACGGATATAGATATTACGGCGCGGGATTTATAGCTTATTTTATAACCGGCGTTATATATTATAGAATTTTAACGGCTATGTTTAAACTCCTTACTTTACTCTTAAAGAGCCTTATAAAACGCCGCGATAAGAACGCCCGGAGTATATATTATAAAGGCTTGCTTAAAAGGATATAAGAAATATTACTAGTTAGACCTCGCTAAGGTTTTTAAGATATAACTATAAAGGCTTAAGAGCCTATTTAATTATAGTTTATAATATTTTTAACTATAAAAATTATTTTAAAAACTACTAAGCGGATTTTATTCGTATCTTTAAGGGATATTTAAGGATTTCCGCGGGATATTTTAACTATAGTTTAACCTATTTTAAATTATAAAAGCACCTTAAAAGATATAAAATAGACTTTACCGAGATTTTTAAAAGGATATTTAAGGATATTTAAAGGATGTCCTTAATTATAGTTTATAGTATTTTTAATTAAACTTATACTTAGTTTATTAAATAATTCTATAAAGATATTTATAGTTTACTTATATATTAATAAGAAATAAAAAGATAATATAGTTTAAGATCTTTAAAATTAGCTTAAAGAACTAAGTATAAAGTACTTAGCTATACTTTAAAGAAAAGATAAGCTTTTTATTATTTTTAAACCTATATATATATTTATATATAGTAATTAGTTTATTATATTAGTTTAATTAGTAGTAATTAGTTTATAGTACTAGCTTTAATTAATAGGATTTAGTTTATAGTATTAGCCTTAACTAGTAGTAATTAGTTTATACCTTATCCTTTTATCTTTATATTATAAAGCGTAGTAAATAGGAGTAATTCTTACTTATTTAAACGGAAATCCTTTAAATATTTACTAAGCTAAAAGCGACTATATTATATAATTAAGTACTTATTTTATAATAAGTTAAATATAAAATAAAATTCTTTTTAGTAAAAAGCTTTTATTATTTTTTAAGTCTAACTTTAATAATAAGTATTATAGAATTTAAACAGCTACGCTTAAACTCCTTACTTTACTTTTAAGAAGCCTTATAAAACCCCGCGATAAGAACGCTTAAAGTATATACTATAAAAGCTTACTTAAGAAGATACGACGAATATTACTAGTTAGACCTTACTAAGGTTTTTAAGATATAACTATAAAGGGTTAAAAGCTTACTTAACTATAGTTTATAACGTCTTTAACTATAAATAATACCGTAGAAACTACTAAGCGGATTCCGCTAGTATTTTTAAGGGATACTAAGGATTTTTACGGGATATCTTTACTATAGTTTAACCCGTTTTAAACTATAAAAGCACCCTAGAAAATATAAGATAAACCTTACCGCGATTTTTAAGGGATATTTAAGGATATTTAAGGGATTTCCTTAACTATAGTTTATAGTATTTTTAACTAAGCTTATAGTTAGTTTATTAAGCGATTTTATAAGGATATTTATAGTTCATTTATATATTAATAATAAATAAAAGGATAGTATAGTTAAAGATCCTTAAAATTAGCTTACAAAACTAAGTATAAAGTAGCTAGCTATACCTTAAAAATAAATAAGCTTTTTACTATCTTTAACCCTTATATATATTTATATATAGTAATTAGTTTATTATATTAGCTTAATTAGCGGTAATAAGTTTATAGTACCGGCCTTAATTAGCGGTAATTAGTTTATAGTACCGGCCTTAATTAATAGTAATTAGTCCGCGCCTTATCCCCTTATCTTTATACTATAAAGCATAGTAAATAGTAGTCATTCTTACTTATTTAAACGGAAATCCCTTAAATATCCGCTAAGCTAAGAGTAACTATATCGCACGATTAAGTACTTATCTTATAAAAAGTTAGATATTAAACGATATTTTCTTTAGTAAAAAGCTCTTATTAGCCTTTAAGTTTAACTTTAATAATAAGCACCTTTTCCTTAACGCGCTTATAATAAAACTTTAAGATAAGTAAGCTATAAGAGCGGAAAAGGCCGCGGCTTATTAAGTATGTTAATTTAATAATCTCCTTTACTCTCTTTTAAGGTATTATACTATAATAGCTTATAAAGCTAAATAAGATATAAAATAAGTCCCGCTTAGCTAAGCTAAGACTACTACTTTTTAAGAGGTAATCCGCTTTAAAAATATAAATAAAGGATAGACTATAAAATATAAAAACTTATATAACTAAGTAAACTAAATTTAGTATTACTTAAATAGATTAATTATCCTTTAAATAAAAAAAGTAAAGATAAGATAACTTTAAAACTATCCGGCTCCTTACTTTTTAAATACCTTTTAAATTAAGCTTATAATAAAGTTACTTTTTCCTTAAAACGATAAGCTTAGCGGATATTTCTACTATATACTACTAATAAAATTTAGCTTAAGGGCCTTAACTAAAAATCCGCCTTAAAGCATACTTAGTAGTTTCTTAGTTTAATATTATTATTTAGCCTTATCCGCTAAAGCCGCGCTAATTAAGGTAGTTTTAAGACTTTTAATTAATAAAAACAAGCCTTTTACGCTAAGGGCCCCGCGGCGTACTAAATTCCGGGTTATGTATAAGATAGAAGGTTAAGCGCTAAATAAGAGTATTAAGACTAAGACCTTAATAATAAGCGATAAAGACGCGGTAAGCAATACCTTTAGCGGGCTAAACCTATTTATATTTAGCGCGTAGATATTAAGACTAAGTATAGCCTTAAGCCCCTTAATAAGAATAGTAGTAATATTAAACGAACAATTTCTTAGTCTCCTTTAAGTACTAAGAAAAGAAAACGCGCTGATTAAGCTTTAAGAAAAACCTTAATTATAAGCTAAGAATATAAAGAGATTAAACTTATTAAGACCTTTAAAAGTATTTTTTAATAAAGTCTAAGAAAATAATTAAGCTAATACGTTTTAAAAAGTAAACTGTTTTATCGACTTTATCCGCTAAAACGCTAATAAAAGCAAGGCCTATATAGATAAATTAGCTATTTAATTGCCTTTATTCCTTTAAAAAAGTATACTAGAATAGTATTTTAAAGACCTTTTAGAACTATAATAAAAAGAACTTAGCGAGCTTAGCGTTAAACTAAGCTAATAAATCTCCGCCTTATAAAAACGGTTTAAAATCCGCTTAAATATAGCGATATAAGCACTTAATAAAAAGCACTTTACTATTAAAGATATAATAATAAGATTTAACTTTAAGTCTTAAATATCTCGCTTATAATATAAAGCTAAGGCTATGCTTTACTAGCTAAACTACTTAACTATAGTAATTTACTAAAAGCTAAATATTTATTGATAAGAATCCTTATAACGTTTAGTAAGAAACGAGGATATTAATAGATAGATTAATAAATATAAGAAGATTTTTCCTTAACTATAAGTTAAATATACTTAAAGATCTTAAAAGCACTTACTAGCGCGAAAGAAATAAGTTTAACTTATAAAAAGGCGAGGGCTGATTAGCTATCCTTTATACGCACTAAAAGGATAGTTTAAGACGCTTTAGCTATCTATTAAGGGCTTACTAAGGCCGCGGGTTATGTTTTTAAACCGCTTAGTAAAAGCGGATATACTATAGGCCTTATAGCGCTCGCTAAGTTAAGGAAGAAACCTATTTAAATAGTTAAGAATATAAGCTAAGGTCTTTTAGCTTAAAAAGAAAAAACCTTTAAGACTATACGCTCGCTAACGCTAAAGCTAAAACGGGTATACCCTATAACTAAAGAAGGAACTATAGTAAGGATTAATAACTATTTAAAAGATAAAGAGTATAATATAAAAAGAGCTTAGTTAAATACTAATAAAAACTTAAAGGAAACTATAATCTATATTATAATAAACTTAGTTTAAGAGGCTAATAAAGTATATAGATTTTATAGCGAAGCATTCCCCTTAAAGAATAAGCTTTATAGATATATTAAAGATAAATACCCCTTTAACCTTAACTAAGATATTACTATATAAAGATATAGCTTAGTATAGTTAGTAGTTATTTAAAAGCTATAAAGCGTTTAGATAGTTAAGGCTTCTTTTAACGTTTAGCCGTTAAACCTTAATAGGCCGTTATAATTTACTTATATACGCTTATTAATCTACGGAAAAGAAAGGCCCGGAATTAGCATTAAAACCTATATAAATGCCGAGGTAGATTAAAGCCTTATCTAAGCTAACTTAGTAAAGACTTTTTAAGACGTAACTATAAACTCCTCTTAATAAATTCCTATTTAAGAAGTAAGAAGGATAGCTACTATTAAATAAGCAGAATTTACTATATATATACTAAAAAGGCTAGATTATAGTCTTATAGTTATAAAAGTAAAGATTAGCGCTTAAATAGTAAAACGCTTAGCGGCTAATATATTACTTAGCTAAGACTTTTTAGTTCTTTTTTAAAATAACTTTATTAACTTTATATTAGTCTTATAAATTAAGGCCTATAAAAGGATTTAAGTTTAAGTTAAGATAGTTTAGTTAGGATTAGTAATATATAAACGGGTAATTTACTTAGTTACTATAACGATTTTAGCTAGTTTTAGCTATACCTTACTTATATAAGTTTAAGCGCCGCTATTAAGGCGTAATATAATATTTTTCCTTAATAACTTTAAGCTTGCCCGGACGATAATATAAGATTATAAGAGCTTTATAGCGATAAACTACTTTAAGAAACTACTAATACTTTACTAAGACTAAAAGGTAAGGATAATTATAGACCTTAATAAGCAGTTTTAGCTATATAAGGAGGTCGATACTACTATTTCCTTAGCGGAAGCCCTTATAGAAAATCCGGATAAAATAAACCCCGTTAAGGACTTCCTATAAAAAGATCTTATAGTAAACTATAAGCTTAGAATTAGCCGAACTAAGGACCTACTTAAACTTACTACTATTAAGGGCGTTTATATTTATATTAAGGACTTAGAATATATATTAAAAGTTTAAGATATCCTTTAATTATTTCCCCGCGTTTAAAAGGATAAGGGAGTAATATATATAAATAAATCTAAATATATATATATTCTTTTAATAAAAGGATAGTAATATTAATAAGTCGTATTAAGATTATACCTATTAAGCGATAAGGATAAGAAGGTAGTGAATATAATATTTAGCTAGCTAACCGTATAAGGCCGATTACGAGTTTATAGGCTAACTCCGTTCGCGGCGCTAGTATTTATAGTATAAAAGATAGTAAACGGAAAAGAAAAAGAATAAGTAGTCTTAAACTTATAAAGCATTAATACTATTATTACCTTAAATGCTTACTTAATGCCCCTTTAAAGCGATATAATTAAACGTCTTTAAAGAAAGAAGTTTATTAATATAGTAAACGAATAATTGTTTTTTTATTAGTTTTAAGTTTATTAAGACTACTAAAAAAGATTTATAGTTATAAGCTATCGCGGGTTAAAAAGATTACTAATAATACCTTTAAGCTTTAAAAACTCCTTAGTATATATTTTAAGGTTTATCGATAACGTCCTTTATAGAGACTAAGAATACGCGGTGGCTTATATTAACAATATTATTATTTACTTTTATATAGCTAAAGAATACTTTTAATATTTAAAGGCCGTATTCCGCACTTTGTATAACTATAATATTACCTTATTCGAACTAAAGTCCTTCTTAGCGTACTTATCTATATAGCTCTTAAGATTTAAGGTAAACGCTATTAGCTTAATAAATATAAATAAACGCATATAAGCCTTAAAGATATTACGTTCTTAAAACCTTTAATAGCTTAAGAAATAGATCGGCCTTATTAAGTAGCTATACTATATAGTTTTATATTTTACTAAGGAAGTTAACGTCTTATAAAAACGAAAGACGGAGCTACTTTAAGTAGGATAAGAAGAAGGAGTCCTTTTAAAGGGCTATAGATTAGCTTAATATACTGCGAAAGCCGCTTTTTAGCCTACTTTAAAAGAAAAAAAGGCCTTCGCGATTTTAACTAAAATACTTACTAAGCTTTAAACGATTTACTACTTTAACCCCGCTTAATAACTATTTATCTAAATTAATATATCTTAAAAATACAGAGTAGTAGCTATAGCTTTTTACTTAAAAGAAGGTATAAAATAAAATAAAAAGACGCTATTAGCCTAGACTAAGGTCTAGCTTATTATTTACTTAAGCCGCCCCTTTTAAGGCGGAGAACCTTAATATTAGCTTATAGAACTTAAAGTAGCCGGTTTAGTATAAGCAGTTTATAAGTTAAGCACTATAATACTATTTATTAAAACGCTATAAGTAGTTATCTTTACTAACTATATAAGTACCTATAAAAACGTATACTAAAAATCCTTATTCTTTATTAGTATAAAATCTAATAATAAACTAGTCCTTGCGTCTTAGTACTTAAGCTAATTCTTACTTAAAGTATGCTATATCCTAAGTATTAAAAACGTTATACTAAACGCTTTTTTACGTTTACCGCACTAGGATAATAAGCTAGTATCCTGAAACTAAAAAGGGGAATTAAAATATATTTAAGAAAACGAGATAATCAACTATATATTCCTTTATATAAAAGCATTAATCGAATTGCCGCTCCGCTAAAAGATAATTAATAAATATATAAAGGATATATAGTAAGTAAAAATTATAACGTAGCTTAGCAATAAGGATAGTATCCCCGGACTTTTATTCCTCCGGTTATAAGGGTTGCTATATTTTATAGAGAATAATAGACGCCGGAAACTATATATCCTTAAGGCCTACGCTAAGGAGATCGTTAAAGACGCTTACGCTAAATATTTTTATACTAACCGCACTTATATATAATAAGATCTATTTAAGAGCTTCTTAATCTTATAGCTTAGTAAATATATAGATAAGGTTATAAATAGTTATAATACTTATTACTATAATTAAACTAATTAAGGTAAGACGCTAAAGTAGCTTATCTTAATTTAAAGCATACTAGTTTTATACTATATAATAGCGATAGACTTTATTATTAGGCTTTTAGTGGTTTAAGCTAAATAATCCCCGTAAAAGGATCTTATAAAGAACTTTTTTAATACCTTACTAACTATAACTAATAAATTCTTAATAATATATCTCCTTATCTTAAATAATAACTAGTTTATAGCAAAAGACTAAGTATAAGCGTTATATACTAAGCTACTCCGCGCTAGCTAAGGGATTTTAAAGGGGATAATCTTTAATTAAAATATAAAGTTTACCTTAATATTTTAGCGGACCTTATAGTAAGCTTTCGGATTAAAGCTTCTTATATTTACTACTAAGTACCTTTAAACTAACGGCTTATTAGAAAAGCGAAACTAAACTATAAAATTCGCGCTATAATTCTTTACCGTTAATTTCCTAAACTTACGCTAAACCAATATACTAATCGCTTTTTAGTTTAGCTTTAATAATTCCTTCTCTTTAATAATTTACGCGGCCTTTAATAAGCTTATTATAAGGATAAGAAGAAATAATAGCTTTTAGTTTTTTAGTAACTACTTATACCTATAAAACTAAAAGGTTTTATAAGAAGAACCTAAGTTAGCTATTACTTATGCTTAAGCCGTTATAAAGGATAAATATAATAAAAAACACTACCCGCTAGAATTTAAGCTTAGTAATTAAGTTTAGCTATAGCTTAATAAGGGCTACTACGTTAAAAATAGTAAACTAATAAAGCTTTAAGAAAAATATACTAGGCTGTTTAAAGTTACTGCTAAAGTAAGATAGCTTATATACTAGCTAGATATAAAAAGGTCTTTTAATATCTATCCGGTCGTTTTAGTCGTAAAACTACGCTTAGTAGACGAGCTAGCTAAACGCTTAATCTTAGTTTAAAATAAAGGAATACCTTACTTAAATAAGTAAGAAGTAAAACTAATCTTAAAAAGCTATATAATAAAAAAAAGCGGCGGAAAGCTAAGGAAAGAATTTCTTATAGCTTAAAAAGGCTAGTTAAGTAATAATAACTTATAAGTAGACGAAAAAGCAGTTTTCTTACTAAAAATCGTAAAAACCTTTAAAAAGGTATAAAAGGTGTTAGTTACTTTAGTAGTTTAAACGAAAGTATAACGCGCGGCTTTTATAACTTAATACGAAACTCTTTAACTAAGAGAATTAAGCGGTTAAGCTTAAGTATAAGACTTAAAGACTACTATAAGTTATAAAAAACTATAACTTACTATACTTAAGGTAATTAGTTATTTTAATAATAATATACCGCCGTTTACCTTAAGCAATAAGGCCTTTTTAGCCTTATAGTATACTTATTTTAATTCTCTCCGCCGCCCGCCCTCCTTTTTTTCCTTTTTTCTTTTTATAACTATATTTCCCTTAACCGCTAGCTATAGCCCGCCGCACCTTACTTACTTTTATATATATAACCTTCTTTACTTTAAGCTTATAATCTTTATACTTTTATATTAAGTCTTTTTATCGTTTAATATCTCTTATAGCTAAGACTAGCTATTTTATAACTATTCTTTTAGCCCGCTTTTTTATAAGCCTATACGCTTTTAATATAAAGGATATAAGTAAGCACTTAAGCTTTATAAAAATAAGGCGGCTATCCTTTATAGCTTTAAGTCCTTTAATAAAAGTTAAAACCTTTTAGTTTAAGCTTCTATATAAACCTACGCCGCTTTTTATAGCCGCGCTTAAGCTAATAAATTCGACTTAAACTATAGTCTTATAAAGGACGGCCTATACTACCCTCTTTAAATACTTAACTTAAATAACTCGCCTCTTAGCTTTATACTATAGTATAGTTTAAATAGCCGGTTTTATAGTAACTTAGCTATACCTCTTACTTAGCTCTTACTACTTAAAAGCCCCCGCCGCTTATATATTTTTTAAAGTATAGCTAAAAATCTTTATTAGCGGAATAACTAGCTAATACTTAACGCCCTTAAGTTAGCTAACCTCGCTATAGTTTTAAGATTTATAGTAGCCGCTATAGCTAGCGGAAACCCGCTTTAGCTAAACGATTAAAACGATATCTACGCTATTTTTAACTATATATTTAAAGCCTAGCTTAACTAGCTTATAGCTAGGTTTATAGCAGCGTCTTAAGCTACTATAGCTAAAACCTTATCTTACTTTATATATAGTTTAGCTTATACTATAAAATCCTTCTCTTAACTTATAGCCGCTATAAGCCTTAAAAACCTATTTAGTCTTACTTAGCGAACGCTCTTTTTACCCGCCGCTACGCTTAGCCTAGCAATATAAAGGCGTATAAGCGCCTTACTATAGTTTATCCGCCGTCCCTCCTTAACTAAAAGAGATAGCGATAAATAGTCTCGCGATATATTCCGCCGCTTAATCTTAAAAAAGCCGCTAATAATAACTAATATAATCCTTAATAGGCTTAGATTTATAAGTCTATACTCTAGCGATAAGGTAATAATAATTAAGAGTTTCCGCTTAGCTATAAACTATGCTAAGCTTTACTTATAAGCCCGCGAAGAGTTTAAATATAACTTAACTCTAACTTAAGTAATAAAATTCCTAGGCTTTAATATCCGCCTTATTAGCCGTACTAACTACGCGCTTTATATTCTTGCCTTTTAGGCCCCCTTTAAGAAGAGGTTCTTTAAAATTATTAAGCACGTTTAGAACCTTAAGAGCAAGGAGTTAAGTATTAAGGCTATTAAGGACCTTATTACCCGCTTTTAAGTAAGAATATAAACGTTTAATACCTTAGTGCTAACTATACCTATTAATATTAGCGGGATAGCCTACTTTTACTTTAATACCTTCTTAGTAGCTAAACGCGCGTTAGTTAGCGGAAAGGGATAAATAGTAGCGCTATATAAAAAGAATAATAAGTTAAAAAACCTAATAATAAAAAGCGGGGGATAACTATAATAGCGGTAGTAAGTAGGATATAATATCTTACTTATAAGCGGCCTATAAAGCTAGTAAGTAGTATAAGAAATTTAGCAGAAGATTAAAAATAGCGTAAAAAGGTAATATAATAATAATATAAAATAAGGCTTAAATAAAGCTAGTCTCTTATAACGTATTTCGCTAAGGAATTAAAATATTCCTTAGCGCGGAGACTCTTTACTACTTAATAAGTGCTTAAACGTATACCTTAAAGGAAAGTCGGAAAACTTTACTATAAGTTTTAGCTAAACGCGCTAATCGCCTTAATAAAGATAAAGATATATAACTAAATAAAAAGTAAGGATTTACGATAAAAGCCGCTTACTAACTATCTTTAGCTACCCGGCTACTATTAGCTAGATAAGCCGAAAAACCTATTAAAAGGATAAGGATAGCGCATTACTAATATAGTATAAAGACGCTATTATAAAGCTATTACTTAAAGCCCTCTTTTCTTTATTTTTACTTTAAACTAATAAAGATATTAGCTTTTCTTTCTTACTTAAAGGAGTTATTATAGAATCTAAATAGCTATGCTTAAACTCCTTACTTTACTCTTTAAGAGCCTTACGGAACCCTATAATAAAAACGCTTAAAGTATATATTATAAAGGCTCGCTTAAAAAGATATAATAAGTATTACTAATTAAACCCCGCTAAGGTTTTTAAGATATAACTATAAAGGTTTAAGAGCTTACTTAACTATAGTTTATAATATCTTTAACTATAAAAGATACTATAAAAACTATTAAGCGGATTCTGCCGGTATCTTTAAAGGATATTTAAGGATTTCTATAGGATATCTTAACTATAGTTTAACCTATTTTTAATTATAAAAGCACCTTAAAAAATATAGGATAAACCTTACCGCGATTTATAAGGGATATTTTAAGATATTTAAGGGATTTCCTTAATTATAGTCTATAGTGTTTTTAACCGAGCTTATACTTAGTTTATTAAGCGATTTTATAAGGATATTTATAGTTTATTTATATATTTACGATAGATAAAAGGAGAGTATAATTAAAGATCCTTAAAATTAGCTTAAAGAACTAAGTATAAAGTAGCTAGCTATGCTTTAAAGAATAAATAAGCTTTTTACTATTTTTAAACCCTGCTTTAGCGTATTAAAGTATATAATAATATTTTTTAAATAAGCCGTATAAAAACGGCTTAAATAAGAATTTAATATACTTTTAATTCTTTTTTAAAAGGTTCTTAGTATATTAGTTAATCCTAAAGCTATAACTAAAAATTCGTAAAGTCCGTATTATGTTCTAAAGGCTATTTTAAACTCGTCCCCTTCTTTAATATATATTTAGCTATAAGTAGATTTTAGGTTAACCTTAGTATACTATAACTTATTAGCTAATCTATCTATTATTTCGCTTATAAGAGGTAACGGAGTCCGGTCCTTTATTATATTATCATTTCTTTATTTAAAATTATTATGAAGTTAAGTTTTTTTCTTTATCTTTATAATTCTTTAAAGCAAATAATATAAAAGGTCTATATTTAAATTTAAACTCTTAAATATAACCTTTTTATAAGTTTTTATTAATACATTCTTTTAATAACTTTAAATATTTCTTATTTAAGTTATATATCTTATAGAATTTAAGCTTAAAGCCTTTTTTTAACTTAATTTCGTAATCTTAACTAGATCTTAATAGTAGTCTATCTTTAAGTAGCGGTATGAAAATATCGAAATATCTCTTTAGTATATTTTAAGGTATTTTAAAATAAAAACCCTTAAGGTATTTTAAGTTAATAGTAATTTTAAACGTTTTATATACTATATCCGCTCTATAAGGTGCTTTAAATTAGTAGTACCTTTTAAATCCTATAAGCTATTTTTATATATCTTATTCTTAATCTTTCTCGTATTTCGTTTCTTAATTTTATCTTAATTTTTAAGGTATTGCCACTTAATATCCTCTTAGGTATTTAATAGATGTTCTTTTAATAAATTATATGTAGCTTTATAATTACCTTTAAGGCTTTTAGTTTCTTTATTAAGGTTTAGCATTATTTTCGTATATATTATACTAGTCGTAGTAGTATTATTATTTATTATACTAGTCGTCTTATTATTTTATATTACGATATCTATTCGTATAATATTTATATAAAAAGCTTTATTTTTATTATTTTAACTATTCTTTATATAGTTGTTTTTATGTTTTACTATATTGAAATTGTTTAAAGGTTTCGTTTTAAGGTCGTTCTTAATTTAATTATAAAGAGGAATTGCTACGCCTTATAGCGTAAAGTTAAGGGGATAAGGCGCGGACTAATTATCGCTAGTTTAAGCCGGTACTACAAACTACTTACCGTAAGTTAAGGCTAGTACTACGGTCTAATTACCGCTAGTTTAGCCGGTATAATATACTTATTACTATATATAAATATTTACAAGGGTTTAAAAATAGTAAAAAGCTTATCTTTTCTTTAAAGCATAGCTAGCTACTTTATACTTAGTTCTTTAAGCTAATTTTAAGGATCTTTAACTATACTATATTACTATTTATTATTAGTGCGTAAATAAACTATAGATATCCTTATAAAATTACTTAATAAACTAAATATTAGCCCGGTTAAAAATACTATAAACTATAAATAAGGAAATCCTTTTAATACCCTTAAATATCCCTTAAAATTTGCGGTAAAGTCTATCTTATATCTTTTAAGGTATATTTATATTTAAAAGCGGGCTAAACTATAATTAAGATATTCCGCGGCGTTAAACTAAGCTAATAGATCTCCGCCTTATAAAAACGGTTTAAAATCGGCTTAAATATAGCGATATAAGTACTTTATAAAGAGTACTTTACTATTAAAGATATAGTAATAAAGCCTAACTTTTAGTTTTTAATATCGCGCTTATAATATTAAGCTTAAGCCGCGCTTTATTAGCTAAACTATTAAATTATAATAATTTACTAAAAGCTAGATATTTCTTTATAAGAATTCTAATCCCATTTAGTAAGAAATAAGAATATTAATAAATACATTAATAAATATAAGGATATTCTTCCTTAGCTATAAGTTAATTATACTTAAAGATCTTAAAAGTACTTATTAACGTAAAAGAAATAGGTTTAACTTATAAAAAGGTAAGGGCTAACTAGCTATACTATATACGCACTTAAAAAATAGTCCGGGACGCTTTAGCTATTTATTAAAAGCTTATTAAGGCCGCGGGTTATATTCTTAAACCGCTTAATAAAGGTAAATATACTTAAGGCCTTATTGTGCTTACTAAGTTAAAGGAGACACCTATTTAAATAGCTAAGAATATAAGCTAAGGTCTTTTAGCTTAAAAGAAAAGGAACCTTTAAAACTATACGCTTATTAACGCTAAAGCTAAAGTAAGTATACTTTATAACTAAGGAAGGAATTACGGTAAAGACTAATAATTATTTAAAAGACGAAGAGTATAATACGGAAAGAGCTTAAATAAATACTAATAAAAGTTAAAAGAAACCGTAATTTATATTATAATAAACTTAGTTTAAGAGGCTAATAAAGTATATAGATTTTATAGCGAAGGATTTCTTTTAAAGAATCAGCTTTATTAATACTTTAAAGATAAATACCTTTTTAACTTTAGTTAAGACGTTGCTATATAAAGATTTACCTTAGTATAGTAAGTAGTTATCTAAAAGCTATAAAGCGTTGAAATAGTTAAAGCTTTTCTTAACGTTTAACTATTAAGCCTTAATAAGCCGTGAGAATTTACTTATATGTACTTATTAGTTTATAGAAAAAAAAGACTTAAGGCAAGCATTAAAGCTTATATAAATACCGGGGTAGATTAAAACCTTATTTAAGCCGACTTAGTAAAGACCTTTTAAAACGTAATTATAAACTCTTTTTAACGAATTCTTATCTAAGGAGTAAGAAGGACTGCTACTATTATATAAATAAAATTTACTGCGTATATACTAAGAAAGCTAGATAGCAGCCTTATAGTTTTAAAAATAAGGATTAGCGCTTAAATAGTAAAACGCTTAGTAGCTAATATATTCCTTAGCTAAGATTTTTTAGTTCTTTATTAAGAGGACCTTATTAACTTTATATCGGTTTTATAAATCGGGGCCTATAAAAAAACAAAGGCTAAAGTTAAGATAGTTTAGCTAAGACTAGCGATATATAAATAGGTAATCTACTTAGTTACTATAATAATTCTAGCTAGTTTTAGCTATACCTTATCTATATAGGTTTAAGCGCTGCTATTAAGGCATAATATAATATTCTTCCTTAACGACTTTAAGCTCGAATAACAATAATATAAAATTATAAGAGCTTTATAGCGATAAACTATTTTAAGGAACTATTAGTACTCTGCTAAGGCTAAAAAGTAAGGATAATTATAAACCTTAATAAGTAGTTCTAGCTATATAAAGAGATTAACGCTATTACTCCCTTAATAAAAGTCTTTATAGAAAATCCGGATATAATAGACCTTGCTAAAAACTTCTTATAAAAGGATTTTATAGTAAACTATAAGCTTAAAATCGGCTATACTAAGAACTTACCCGAACTTACTACTAATAAGGGCGTTTAAATTAATACTAAAGACTTAAAATACGTATTAAAGGTTTAAGATATCTTTTAATAAGATTTATTTAAAAGCTTCTTAATCTTATAGCTTAGTAGATATAGAAATAATGTTATAGATAGCTATAATACTTACTACTATAACTAAACTAACTAAGGTAAGATACTAAGGTAGCTTATTCTTATTTAAAGCCTGTTAGTTTTATACTATATAATAGTAATAAACTTTATTACTAGGCTCTTAATAGTCTAAGCTAAACAATCTTTATAAAAAGATCTTATAAAGAACTTCTTTATTACCTTACTAACTATAACCGATAAATTCTTAAAAATATATCTTTTTATTTTAAGCAATAACTAGTATATAGCGGAAGACTAAATATAAGTATTATATATTAAGCTACTCCGCGTGAGCTAAAGGATTTTAAAGGGGATAATCTCCGACTAAGATATAAAGTTTACTTTAGTATTTTAATAGACTTTATAGTAAGCCTTGAAATTAAAGCTTTTTATATTTACTACTTAGCACTTTTAAACTAATAGCTTATTAAAAGGGCGAAACTAAACTATAAAAATCGCGCTATAATTCTTTACCGCCGATTTCCTAGACTTATACTAAATTAATATACTAATTATTTTTTAGTTTAGCCTTAATAATTCCTTCTCCTTAGTAATTTACGTAGCCTTTAATAAGATTATTATAAGGATAAAAATAAATAATAGCCTCCGGTTCTTTAATAACAACTTATACTTATAAAACTAAAAGGTCTTATAAGAAAAAGCTAAGGTATCTATCGCTTATACTTAAGCCGCTATAAAGGATAAATATAATAAGAAATACTGCTAACTAGAATTTAAGCCTAGTAATTAAGTTTCGCTATAGCTTAGTAAGAGTTACTATATTGCGGATAGTAAACTAATAAAGCTTTAAAAAAGACGCACTAAGCCGTTTAAAGTTACCGCTAAAGTAAGATAGCTTATATACCGGTTAAATATAAAAAGGTCTTTTAATATCTATTTAATCGTTTTAATAGCATAACTACGCTTAGTAAACGAGCTAGCTATATACTTAAGCTTAGCTTAAGATAAAGAAATACCTTACTTAAATAAGTAAGAAGTAAAATAAATCTTATAAAGCTATATAAAAAAAAAAAGGCGGAAAGCTAAGGAAGGAGTTCTTTATAGCTTAAAAAGGCTAGCTAAGTAGCTATAACTTATAAGTAAATAAAAAAGCAGTCTTCTTACTAAAGATTATAAAAGTCTTTAAAAAACTTTAAAAGGAGTTAGTTATTTAAGTAGTTTAGATAAAAGTATAACGCGGGGCCTTTATAACTTAATAAGAAACTTTTAACTAAGAGAATTATGTAGTTAAGCTTAAGCATAAAACCTAAAAGCTATTATAGGTTATTAAAAACTATAACTAACTTTACTTAAAGTAATTAGTTATTTTAATAATAATATACCGCTATTTACTTTAAGTAATAAGGCCTTTTTAGCTTTATAGTATACTTATTTAAATTCTCTTTACTACTAACCCTCTTTCTTTTCCTTTTTTCTTTTTATAACTATATTTACCTTTACTACCGGCCTTAGCCCGCTATACTTTTCTTACTCCTATATATATAACCTTCTTTACCTTAAGCTTATAATCTTTATACTCTTATTTTAAGTCCTTTTATTATTTAATATCTTTTATAGCTAAGATTAGCTATTCTATAACTACTTATTTAGCCCGCTTTCTTATAAGCTTTTATGCTTTTAATATAAAGGATATAAGCGGGCGCTTAAGCTTTATAAGAATAAAGCGGCTATTCTTTATAGCTTTAAGTCCTTTAATAAAAGTTAAAACCTTTAAGTTTAAGCCTTTCTTACTATTTAAAAGCCCCCGCCGCTTATATATTTTTTAAGGTATAGCCGGAAATCTTTATTAGCGGAATAACTAGCCGATACCTAAGGCCTTTAAGTTAGCTAACCTCCTTCTAGTCTTAAGATTTATAGTAGCTACTATAGCTAGTAAAAACCCGTTTAAGCTAAATAACTAAAATAACATCTACGCCGTTTTAAACTATATATTTAAGGCTTAGCTTTACTAGTTTATAGCTAGGTTTATAGCGGTATTTTAAGGTACTATAGCTAAAACCTTATCTTACTTTATACGCGGTTTAGCCGGCGCTATAAAATCCCCTTTTTACCTTATAGCTACTATAAGCTTTAAGGACTTATTTAATCTCGCTTAGTAAACGCTTTTTCCCTCTACCGCTATACTTAGCCTAGCTATATAAAGGCGTATAAGCGCCTTACTATAAATTATCCGCTATCCCTCCTTAACTAAAGGAGATAGCGATAATTAGCTTTACGATATATTCCGCAGCTTAATCTTATTAAAGCCGCTAATAGTAACTAATATAATCCTTAATAAGCCTAGCTTTATAGGCTTATACTTTAATAACGAGATTAAAATAATTAAAAGGTTTCGCTTAACTATAAACTATGCTAAGTTTTTCTTATAAGCCTACGAAGAATTTAAACGTAACTTAACTTTAACTTAAGGAATAAAATTCTTAAGCTTTAATATCCGCCTTATTAGCTATACTAATTACGCGCTTTATATTCTTACTTTTAAGGCCTCTTTTAAAAAAAGGTTTTTTAAGAATATATAATATATTTAAAACCTTAAAAGTAAAGAGTTAAGTATTTAAGCTATAAAGAACCTTATTACCCGCTTTTAAGTAAAAGTATAAACGTTTAATACCTTAATACTAACTATACTTATTTATATTAATAAGATAGCCTACCTTTACTTTAATACCTTCTTAGTAGCTAAACGCGTATTAGTTAACGGAAAGGCATAAGTAGTAGCGCCGCATAAAAAGAATAATAAGTCGGAAAACCTAGCGATAAAAAGCGGGGGATAGTTATAATACCGGTAGTAAGTAAGATATAATATCTTACTTATAAGCGGCTAATAAAGCTAATAAGTAGTATAGGAAATTTAGCAGAGGGTGAAAAGCGGTTTAAAGGGTAAGTAAGATAATAATATAAAATAAGGCTTAAATAAAGCTTATCTTTTATAACGTATCCCGCTAAGGAAATTAAATATTCTTTAGTATAAAGACTCCTTACTACTTAAAAAGTGCTTTTATATATACCTTAAAGGAGAGTTAGAAACCTTATTATAAGTTTTAGCTAAACGCGCTAATTGTTAAAATAAAGATAAAAATATATAATTAAATAAGTAATAAGGATTTATAATAAAGCCGCTTACTTACTATCTTAAGCTACTTAGCTACTATTAGCTTAATAAGCCGAAAAAAACTATTAAAAAAAGAAGGATAGCGTACTATTAATATAACGTAAAAACGCTACTATAAAGCTATTACTTAGCGCCCCCTTTACTTTATTTTTACTTTAAACTAATAAGGATATTAGCTTTTCTTTTTTACTTAAAGAAGTTATTATAAAATTAAAATAGCTATGTTTAGACTCCTTACTTTACTTTTAAAAAGCCTTATAAAACCCCGCGATAAGAATACTTAAAGTATATACTATAAAGGCTCGCTTAAAGAAATATAATAAATATTACTAGTTAAACCCCGCTAAGGTTTTTAAGATATAACTATAAAGGCTTAAAAGCTTATTTAACTATAGTTTACGATACTTTTAACTATAAAAATACCGTAAAAATTACTAAGCAGATTCCGCTAGTATCTTTAAGGGATATTTAAGGATTTCCGCAGGATATTTTAATTATAGTTTAACCCGCTTTTATATATAAAAGCACCCCGGAAAATATAAAATAGACTTTACTATAATTTTTAAAGGATATTTAAGGATATTTAAAGGATTTCCTTAACTATAGTTTATAGTATTTTTAACTAAGCTTATTATTACGGGCTATACTATAGGAAGAGCTATAGTTATACTATAGCGAATAACTTAAAGTTAGGCTAATATATAGCTAAAATCGCATAAGACTTTACTTAAACTCGGTCTAACCTTAACCCGAACTTAACTTAAGTACTGGCTACTTAAGCGACCCCTATAAAATATAAAGCTACGTAGCTTAAATAAAGATTTTCCCTTTCCCTCTTTAGCTTTAAATAAATAATTACTTAGCTATATACTACTAAACTAAGTATATATAGGCCCTTATTATATTTAAAGCTCCTTTTAAATAAGGTTATATAACTTAAGAAAAGACTTACTAATTACGATATAGCGTAAGTAAGAAGCCTACTTAGCGTAAAGGGGCTATACTTAAGGGGGGTAAGAGGGAGGGCTAAGAGAGGCCGATATCTAAACTAAGGTTAAATAAGCGATCCTCTTATTATAAGTAAGGGCTGTTAAAATAAGCTACTAAGTTTTAGTAAGCTAGTAGTAGATAAAATAGCTAATAAGGTAGTTTAAAGCCTTAATATAAAAGGTAAAAAAGAAAGTAAGAATATATATATAAGAAGGGGCCGGCTTATTAATTAATAGATTAATACTACCTTACGATATAATAGTAAGGGCCGTAACGCCCGCAATTAAAAAAGAAGTAATAAAGAAAAAAGATTAGCGGAAGCTACTTTTAGTGCTAAGGAAGTTTAATAGCTAGTATCGCTACTTAATACTTTAAGCACGATATATATAAAAAGAGTATAAGATTAACTAAAACTTCTTTTTAAGCTTAAAGAAGGTTTTTTACTTAATTTATAACTACTTAAATATAAGGCTATAGTAGACCGTAGCGACTTATTATAGTACCGGCGCGGATTAAGTTTATAATTAATAGGAATTCCTTAAGTACCTTAATTTGATTTACTTTAATATTAATATTTAATCGCGGACGGCGGCGGCTATCCGTATAATTAAATAAGGAGAGAACTAAATATTTACGGCATTCCTCCTTAAGTTTAAGTAAAGGCTCTTTAAAGCGGGAGGGGGGTTATAGCTATACGATATATAGATCGTGTTCTTAAAAAGCGCCTTAAGCCTTTACCTTAAGGAGGCACTCGCGATAGTTAACCTTTTAACTTTAAGCTTTTTAATATATATTAATTAAATAGCGTAGATTGCGGTAAAGCTAAAAAAAGTTTAATAGACTAAGTAGCCGTTTTAAGGCTAAAAAAAAGTAATAAAGAGGGTAACTTAAGACTAAAAAGACTTAAAGGACGATACCTTAATAAGTAAAATTAACGCTATAACTTAGTTAAAAAGAGGATAAAGCCGGCTTAATATATAAAAGTATTTTGCTTATAGGATAATAAGGTATATCGCCTGCTTTTATAAAAAGAAGAAAGAAAGAACCTTATAGGTAGCTATAGCTATAGTTAAGGAGGTAACTAAAGTTAATTCCGATTTAAGAAAAGAGGAACCTTAGTATAAAGTTAAGCGCTAAGGGAAAAGGAGAAATAGTAAATAGCTTAAAGGTTAAGAAAGAAGCACCTTACGCTAGACTTAGTACTACTTAAGGTTAGTATTAATAAGAAGAAGAAGCTTAATATACTTATAGATATAGGCTATAATTACTATACTATAATAAGTAAGGGGGTAGCGATAAAGCTATAAATGCCCTTCGCGGATAGAATAAGGAGGCTATTATAGCTTTTTTTAAAGGATATACTAACGCTTAAAATAAAAAGGATTATAGCCTTTAAGATAAAAATTAATAAGTACTTAAAATAAATATTCGCTTATATAATACCGGAGTTAAGCTATAATATTCTTAAGGAGACTAAAGATAAAAAAAAAAGGTAGTTTATAACGCTAAAGGGGATTAAATCTAGTAGAGAAAAGCGGGGATTTAAATCGGCCTTTAAAGATTAAAGAAAGCTATTAAGATCGCGAATATTTAAAAAGCGAAGCTAGTAAGCGCCTTTATCTTCGCGGCGGAGTGCTAATAAGAAACGGCTTAAAAGGATAACTAAAAGCGATAATAAGCGCTTAATAAAAAGGCAGTTATAATAAAGGACGTAAAAAGGGCCTTTTAGCTAAAGACGCTAGTTAACTTAGCGGACTATATCTTAGTCTAAGCACTATAAGCTTATTCAGACCTTTTCTTACTAATTAGGCGCTTAAGTAACCCTTATTTTAACTAAGCGTAAACTATAAGATCTATCTTACTTTAAATAAAAATAGTAAGGAGCCGCTACTATTATAAAGGCCCTTTTACAATATATTAATAGAAAAACTCCTTATTTTCTAAAAGACTTTTAACGAGCTATTAAAAGCAAACCTTATCTATTTAAGCAGTTCGTTAGCCGCGGCGCTAGTATTGTTTATAAGGAAGGCTAACGGCCGCTTATACTTTTATTATAACTATTAAGCCTTAAATATAATTATAAAGAGGCATCGGTATACGCTACTATTAATTATAAAAACGCTAAGGATACTAAAGAAAGTATATTAGTTTATAAAACTTAATATCGTTATAGCGTTTTATAAGATTAAAATTGCAAAGGGCTAGAAGTTAAAGATAGCTTTTTAAACGAGGTTCGGACTATTTAAGTAGTAAGTATGCTTCTTTAGCTTTATAAAAACGCCGGCTACCTTTTAACGCTATATTAACTAAGTACTAAAGGACTACCTTTATAAGTTTATTATAGCATATATAGATAACGTTTTAATTTACTTATAAAGGTCGCTCCGCGACTATTAAGATAAAGTAGCGAAAGTACTTAAAAAGTTATAAGAGGCAGGCCTTATACTAACCTTATAGAAATACGACTTTATAATAAAAAAGGTAAAGTACTTAGGTTTTATTATATAGGCTAAGGGTAAGGTTTAGTATAACTTAAAGAAGATTAAGGCTATTTAAATATAATAAGCGCTAAGGAATATAAAAGTCGTTTAAAGCTTCTTTAAGTTCGCGAATTTCTATTATACTTTTACCTTACTTTATATTAAGGCCTCGCGGTTCTTAAATCGCTTTTATAAAAAGAATATAACTTTCTTATAAACAGATAAATACTAAGTAGCGTTAAAGTTTATTAAAGAGGTATTTTATAATATATTAATACTATAGCTATATAACCTTAAAAAAGAAATATACTAAAAAGCAAACTACTTTAAGTATACGATAAGCGGTATATTAATATAAGTAAGACCGGATAGGATATAATACTTAGTAGGTTTTTTCTTAAAACGACTTAATATAGCGGAGTAGAACTACTTAATTTATAATAAAGAGTTACTTACGATTATATAATACTTAGACTTTTAAGGGGTAAAGTTATATAATATATTAGCGTTTATAGTGCTAATAGACTATAATAATTTAAAGTACTTTATAATAAAAAAAAAGCTAAATAAAAGGTAAAGTAAAGAAGTAATAAAGCTCGCTTTATATAACTTTATATTAAAGTACCGCTTAAAAAGGTTAGCGGTAGTGCTTAATACTTTATCGCGCCGCGATTAAGATAAGCTAAAAGGGGCATTTAACGAAAAGGAGATAAAACGTATAGTATAGATAATCCTAGATAGCGCGCGATTAATAAAATATTAAGTCTTTATTAATTATAAGTACGTAAACCTCTTATAACAATTAATATAAGAAAAGCGCACGATCGCGATAATATAAATAAGGGAAAAGATCGCGGGGTTATTTGCTTATATAAGTAAAGCGGACGACTTTATACTTTAAGATAAAAGCTAAGCGAATAAAGGCGGAGTTTAGCTAAAACATAACTTAAACTTAAGCTAAGACGTACTTAAAGAATAAGTATAACTAGCCCGCGTATTTAATAAGTAAGAGATATAGGAGCGGTAAATAGCGATATTGCGAAAAGATAAGGAGTATTAAGTAGTATTTTAAGTAATATAAAACGGCGTCCGGTTACTAACTTTAAAATAGTAATTAAAAGTTTAAGTAAGTAAGTATAGAATTAATATAAAAAGGCGCTTTCGCTTTAAGGACTAGCTTTAAGTACTAAATAAGGCTTAATATATAAAGGAGGGGGAGGATAAAGAGCTAAATAAGCTTTAAGTATTAATTGCTTAGTAAATATATAACTTAATATCGGTAGGATACTTAAAGCGTAAGGGGACGCTTATAATATTAGTTTAAGAGTTTTTTTAGCTAGGCTAGTTATTAGTAGTATGCTAGCTTATCGTAAACTATAAGCTATATAAAAAGAAGTATATTTAAAAGTAACTTTAAAAAGGGCTCTTTTAATTATTACCGCCTTTTATATAGCTATTTATATACTTAATAATAGACTTTATAGTTAACTTACTGCTAATAAGGACTTAGAGCTCTTAAAACCTTTTAGTAATAATAAATAGGCTAATAAAGGCGATAACTTTAAAAGCGATATTAATAATAAAAGTAGCAATATATATTACTAAGTTCTTTTAATTTTATTTCTACTTTTATAGGATGCTAAAGTCTATCGTCTTAAATTAAGGGATAAACTAAGTAAGGCAATTTTAAAGGGAATTTTATTTATAAACTAAGGTTTAAAGGAAACTAAGTTTAGCTTACTATCTATAGACTAATAAGGTAATAAGGCGCGTAAACTAAGAGGTATAAGTATATCTTTATATATATATCTACTATAAGTAAGATAATTAAGGGGTATAGCTACTTTATACTTAAGCGGCGCTTAATAATTAAGTAGTATTAATAATAGGTATAAGCCCCTTTTTCGCTATATATAGGTATAATATTAAGCTAATTTAAATTATATAAAAAGAGGGACCGCTTATACTAAATATAAAGGGCGTATAGAGCTTTATATAAAGGATAAAAAAGGTCGCTAACTTCCTTTAAACGGCAATTGCTATATTATAAGTAAGATAAAAAAAGATAGCGATCTAGTTGCGTGCGCTAGTAAAAAGACTTTAAGTAAGCGATAAAGTATAGCTAAATATAAAGAAGTATACTATAGATAGGCCTTACTAAAAGCTTAATTAGCTATATAAAAAGTATATTATAATAAAGGTAGTTAGCTTATATATAGTAAAACTTAATATATTAAGGAGGGCATATAAAAGACTATATATAAAGTTCCTTAACTATATAGCGGATAACCCCTTACTTAGCTAAGTAGTTAATAACTATTAGCTACTATTAGTAATTAAAAAAGATAATAAACTAAAGTATATCGTAAAAAAGATTAAGTAAGCTTAGTAAAAATAGATTTAAAGAGGGAGATAGCGCTAAGTTTTAGTAAAGTAGTATAAGTACGCTAACTTAATATAGTAGCTAATTAACGACTTTTAGGATATAATCGCTTTAAAAAAACTTAAAGAATAATATAGTAATATAATAAAGAACAATAAAGGTAAGGTAAAAAGATAATAATAAGCTAAGCTAAGGAGTAGGAGAAAGGATAAAGGAAATAGTAAAAAAAAAGAAAAATACCGGGAAAAATAAAAAGGAGTTTTAGGCTACGCTTAGTAAACATTAAGACGATTTTAAATAATAAGCACGAGAAAGATATACTATAAACGTATACTAAGTATAAATAATAATAAGATAGATAGGGGATATAATAAGATAAAATAGAATACGGAGTAAATATAAATAAAGTATATTAAGAACTATAACTTAATTAAAGTAAGCTACTTCCTACCCGCTAATATTAATAAATTAACCTTAAACGTTAAGGTATATTTAAGCTTAGCGCGCTATAATAATAATATAAGCTAACTTAATATATTAGAATAATTATTAGTAATATTATTTTAGCTAGCGTTTATTAAGGATTAAAAAACGTATATATAAGTTAGTGCGGTAGTTTTTTAATATACTTTAAGATATATAGTCTTAAAGTGCGTTTTTAGCGGCGACTATATTACTAATATATTAATATCGCGTTAGTATTATATTATATATAGTCTAAAAACGGGGACCTATAAGTAAATATCGTTATTTAGTATAAGTATAAGCAAAATAATTATAAGTATAAAGCAAGGCTTAATTTTAATAAGCTTTATATTAAGTATCTATATTAAAAGACGCTATACGTTTAATATATATAAAGTAAGGGGGGCGCTATATAGTAGTGCTATATATCGCGCCTTACTTATTAAGCGATAATAGCAGGCGCGAAGACTAATATAAAGGCGGTAGCGTATAGTTACTAAGCGTATTAAGGGGCGCTAGATAAAAAGACGCTTATAAGATAGTAGGAGATAGGGCGCGGGGGGTTTTAGTAAATATATTAAGGCGCGGTATAGCGAAGCTATTATAAGAGGGGGCGCGCGCGTAAGAGGATTAATAATTAAAAAATAAAAAGAGAAAAAAAAGAGAGGAAAAAAGGAAAGGTATTTATACTTAAGGACTATAAGCAGCGGGAAGGTAAGATATGCCTTAAGCACTAATAATAGCGGTAAGCGGAGGCGATATATTATACCGCCTTAGCGCTACGAAGGACGATATAGCGGCGTAGATAAGCGAGTATATAGAATATTTAATACCGTAATATAACGTTATTTAAGGGGATATATCTACGTATAATTATAAGTATAATAAGGATAGCTATACTAATTAATATTAAGCGCGGAGCGGGGGGCGGGGCGGCGATATTATATGCCTTAGTATGTAATAGCTTAAAAGGTAAATAGTATTATAAGCTATATTATAAGAAAAGCTATAGTTATATTATAGTAAATAACTTAAAGTTAAGCCGATATATAGCTAAAGTTATATAAGACTTTACTTAAACTTAGCTTAACTTTAACCCGAACTTAACTTAAGTATCGGCTACTTAAGTAACCTTTATAAAGTACGAAGCTATATAGCTTAAATAAAGATTTCCCTTTTCCCTTTTTAGCTTTAAATAAATAATTATTCGGCTACGTACTACTAAACTAAGTATATATAAGCCCTTAATACTTATACTTAGTTTATTATATAATTTTATAAGGATATTTATAGTTTTTTTATATACTAATAATAAGGAAAAGGATAGTATAGTTAAAAATCCTAAAAACTAGCTTTAAGAACTAAGTATAAAGTAGCTAGCTATGCTTTAAAAAAAAGATAAGCTTTTTACTATTTTTAAACCCTTATATATGTTTATATATAGTAATTAGTCCGTTATACTAGCTTAGCTAGCGGTAATTAGTTTATAGTACTAGCCTTAACTAGTAGTAATTAGTTTATAGTACTAGCCTTAACTAGTAGTAATTAGTTTGCGCCTTATCTCCTTATCCTTATACTATAAAGCGTAGTATTATATACGTATATTAAGGTCTCTTTTATTAAAAAGCCTTTTATTCTCTTTTTTAACGTCTTTATTAAGAGCTTTTAACCCTTTTTTTTAATAAAGTAAACTTACCTACTATAATAAAAGTAAGTATTCCTCTTATAGTATACTTACTTTTCGTACTAACGCCTTTTAAAAAGCTAAGTTTAAAGGACTAAGTAAGCTTAAGCGCTTAAGCGGTAAGGATCTTTTAAGATAAAGGCCTTTAGCGTTTTTAAAATAGGCTAGCTTTTTAAGACCGTATATATAAAAGTGTATAGCGCGTTATAAAGTCTAGCGTATATTCCTTAAACTTAAAGTTACGATTAAAGGTATAAGTAGTAGATTGCTATATTAACTTTAAAGTGTACCTTTATTAAAGGGGTAGGTTATAAGTTCTAAGAGCCTTTTATATAATAAAAACTAATAAGAGGAACGCTCCGCTAAAGGATAAGTAAAGAAAGAAGATTTAAGGGAAGCTAATATAGCTAGTTTATAACTTTAGTATTATTAGCTACCCTAGCTAATAAAGTAGAGTAGTAAGTTATATTAATTTGTTATTCGTTATTATTTATTAAACTATTTATTATTTCCTTACTTATTTTAAATTACTTCTTATTATATATAGGCTATTAAATAGCTACTAAAATAATAAAATAAGCGCTTTAATACTTAGTTACCTATTTATAGCTTTTATCTATAAGCTAATTCTTTTTAAAAAATTGCCTTTTTAATAAAATCCTTTAATAGGCTTTTTTTATATTTAAGAGTTATAAGCCTAGATTTTTTTTACTTTGTATAAAAGAAAAAATTAGTTTTTGCGGCACCTTAATTTTATTACGCCCCTGCTAGTTACATACGCCCTTAAAGAGTAAAAAACGCTCTCTTTATAGAAAATTAGTAATAAAAGTATCTTATTTACGCTGCTTTATTTTCTATCTTTCCTCCTTAACTAAAATAATAATATTTACAAGCTTTTTAAAACGAACCGTTTTTACGGCCTTTTTAACTAAGAACGTTAGATTTAAACAATATAGAAACACGCTATTTCTTATATAATTTAAGATTAAATAGATTCCTTAATTACCCTAAAAAGGCCTTTTTTACGGCTTTTTAAAGAACCTTTAGTCTAATAAGTAAATTCTTAAGTAAAGGAAATTATTAACCTTTCTAATAATAATTTATAAACTTATAAGTTCTTTTACTTAAAGTATTAAACTAATTTATAACGCTATAAGAACTAGTAAAAGGCCATTTTTACTTTATATTACGCCTTATAGCATAAGGATAAAAGGATAAGGCGCGGACTTATTACTACTAGTTAAAGCTAGTACTAGAAACTGATTACTACTAGTTAAGGCCGGTACTATAAATAATTACTACTAGTTAAGCTAGTATAATAAACTAATTACTGTATATAAATATATATAAGGGTTTAAAAATATGAAAAAGCTTATCTTTTCTTAAAGATATATTTAGCTACTTTTTACTTAGTTCTTTAAGATAATTTTAAGGATATTTAACTGTACTATATAGCTATTTTTTATTCATAGGTAAAGAAACTATAAATATTTCTTTATAAAATTACTTAATAAACTAAGCGTGGGCTTAATTAAAAATACTAAAAACTATAATTTAGGAAACCCTTTAAATATCCTTAAATATCTTTTATAAATCGCGGTAAAGTCTATTTATGTTTTCTACGGTGCTTCTTTAGTTAAAAACGGGCTAAACTATAATTAAGATATCCCCCGGAAATTCTTAAATATCCTTAAACAATACTAGCTAAATCTATTTCATAGTTTTTATAATATCTTTTATAGTTAAAAACATTATAAACTATAGTTAGATAAGCTCTTTAGTATTTATAGTTATATCTTAAAAACCTTAAAAAGGTCCGATTAATTCTTTTAATCGCGTCTCCTTAAGTAAGCCTTTATAGCGCGTACTTTAAGCATTCTTACTATAAGTTTTTATAAGGCTTTTAAAAAGGAAAGTAAAGAGTTTAAGCATAGTTGTTTAAATTTTATAATAACTTCTTTAAGTAAGAAAAAAAGCTAATATTCTTATTAGTTTTAAGTAAAAATAAAGTAAAAAAGGCGCTAAGTAATAGCTTTATAGTATCGTCTTTATACTATATTAATAGTATACTGTCTTTATTTCTTTAATAGGTTTTTAGCCTATTTAGTTAATAGTAGTTAAGTAGCTTAAAATAGTAAGTAAGTAGCTTTATTATAAATTCTTATTACTTATATAGTTATATATCTTTATCTTATTAAAGCGATTAGTATATTTAGCTAAAATTAATAATAAGGTTTTTTACTCTCTTTTAAGCGTATATTAAAGCACTTAATAAGTAATAAGGAGTCTTTATTAAAGGAATAATCGTCTTTTATAGCGGGATATATTATAAGAGATTAGGTTTATTTAAGCCTTATTTTATATTATTATCTTACTTACTCTTTATACTGCTTTTTATCCCTTATTAAGTTCTTTATACTCCTTATTAGCCTTATAAGCCGCTTATAGATAAGATATTATATCTTACTTATTATAGCTATTATACTTATTTCCCGCTTTTTATTCCTAAGCTTTATAACTTATTGTTTTTTTATATAGCGCTACTACTTATACCTTTCCCCTTATTAATACGCGTTAAGCTACTAAAAAGGTATTAAGGTAAAGGTAAGCTATTCCGCTAATATTAATAAGTATAGTTAGTATTAAAGTATTAAACGTTTATATTCTTACTTAAAAGCGGGTAATAAGGTCCTTAATAGCCTTAATACTTAATTCCTCACTCTTAAGGTTTTTAACGTTTTTAATAGTCTTAAAGATCCTTTTTACGGAAAAGGCCTTAAAGGTAACAATATAAAGTATATACTTATTTTAGCTAATAAAGCGGACATTAAAACCTTGGCATTTTATCGCTTAAGTAAAAGTTAAGTCGCGTTTAAACTTTTTATAAGCTTATAAGTTGAATTTAATATAGTTTATAGCTAAGCGGTAACTCTTATTTATAATAATCCTATTGCTAAAATAGAAACCTATAAAGCTAGGCTTATTAAGAATTATATTAATTACTATTAATAGCTTTTATAAAATTAAATAGCTTAATATATCGCGAAGGTAGTTATCGCTATCCCTTTTAATTAAGGAGGGACGGCGGATAAATTATAATTAAGCGCTTATATACCTTTATATAGCTAATCTAAGTATAGCGGCTAAGAGAAAGAGCGTTTACTAAGCGGGACTAAACGGGTATTTAAGGCTTATAGTAGCTAAAAGCTAAAAGAGGGATTTTATAGCGCGGGCTAAACCGTATATAAAGTAAAATAGGTTCTTAGCTATAAAAGCTTAAAACGCTATTATAAGCCTAGCTATAAACTAGTTAAGCTAGGCCTTAAATATATAATTAAGGATAGCGCCGATATTATTTTAATTATTAAGCTAAAGTAGGTTCTTACTAGCTATAGTAGCTACTATAAATCTTAAGACTATAGTAAGGGTAGCTAGCTTAAAAGCGTTAAGTATTAGCTAGTTATTTTACTAGTAAAGATTTCTAGCTACGCCTTAAAAATATATAAGCGGTAAGGGCTTTTAAATAATAAAAGCTAAGTAAGAAGTATAGCTAAGCTACTACGAAAATAACTATTTAAACTACGCTATAATATAAAGCTAAGAGGCGAGTTATTTAAGTTTAGTATTTAAAAAAGGTAGTATAAGCTGTCTTTTATAGTACTATAATTTTAGTTAAGTTTATTAGCTTAAGCGCGGTTATAAAAAGCGGTATAAGTTTATATAAAAGTTTAAACTTAAAGGTTTTAACTCTTATTAAAAGACTTAGGGCTATAAAGAATAGCCGCCTTATTTTTATAAAGCTTAAGCGCTTACTTATATCCTTTATATTAAAAGCATAAAGGCTTATAAAAGAGCGGGGTATAGAAGTAATTATAAAATAGCTAATATTAGTTATAAAACACATTAAACGATAAAAGGACTTAAAATAAGAGTATAAGGATAATAAGCTTAAAGTAAAGAAAGTTATATATATAAAAGTAAGTAAGATATAGCGGGCTAAGGCTAATAGTATAAACAAATATAGTTATAAAAAGAAAAAAGGAAAAGAGAGAAGGTAAGCGGTAAAGAGAATTTAAATTAGTATATTATAAAGCTAAAAAAGCCTTATTACTTAAAGTAAACAGCGGTATATTATTATTAAAATAACTAATTACTTTAAGCGCGGTAAGTTATAGTTTGTTATAACTTATAGTAGCTTTTAAGTCTTATACTTAGGCCTAACCGCTAAATTCTCTTAATTAAAAAGTTTTATATTAAGTAATAAAAGCCGCGTATTATACTTTTATTTTAACTACTTTAAAAGCTAACTCCTTTAATACTTTATTAAAGGCCTTTATAATATTTAATAAGAAGACTGCTTTTTTATTTACTTATAAGTTATAGCTACTTAGCTATTCTTTTTATGCTATAAGAAACTCTTTTTATAGCTTTCCGCCGCCTTTTTTTATTATATAACTTTATAAAACTCGTTTAACTTTTTATTTATTTAGGTAAGGCGTTCTTTTATCTTAAACTAGCCTTAAGTACGTAGCTAGCTTATTTACTTACTATAATTATACTATTAAAATAACCGGATAGATATTAAAAGACCCTTTTATATTTAATTAGTATATAAGCTTTAAAGTTTTGCTAGTTTACTATTTATAATATAATAACTTTTACTAAGCTATAGTAAAACTTAATCGCTAGGCTTAAATTTAGTAAGTAGTGTTTTTTTTATATTTTTTCTTTTTAGCGGCTTAAGTATAAGTAATAACTAACTTAGCTACTTCCTATAAAACCTTTTAGTTTTCTAAATATAAATAGTTATTCAAAGACTTAAAACTACTATTTATTCTTATCTTAATAATAACCCTACTTAAAGCTATTTAAATTATTAAAGAGAAGGGTTTATTAAGGCAAAACTAAAAAGCTAATAATATATTAGTTTAGTATAAGTCTAGGAAATTAGTAGTAAAGAATCGTAGCGCGAATGTTTTAGTTTAGTTTCGCCTTTTTTATAAGCTATTAGTTTAAAAGTATTACGCGGTAAATATACAAAGTTTCGATCTAAAAGCTTATTATAAAGTCTACTAAAATACTAAAGTAAACTTTATATTTTAATTAAAGATTATCCTTTTTAAAATCCCTTATTTAGCGCGGAGTAGCGTAGTATATAACGCTTATACTTAGTTTTTTATTATAAACTAGTTATTGCTTAAAATAAGGGGATATATCTTAAAGAGTTTATTAGTTATAGTTAGTAAGGTATTAAAAAAGTGCTTTAGAAAATCTTTTTATAAGGATTATTTTGCTTAAAGTACTAAGAGCTTAATAATATTATTTATCGCTATTATATAATATAAAACTAATAAGCTTTAATTAAGATAAGCTACTTTAATATCTTACTTTAATCGGTTTAGTTATAATAATAAGTATTATAGCTATTTATAACTTTCTCTATAGATTTACTAAGCTATAATATTAAGAAGCTTTTAAATAGATCTTACTATATATAAGTATAGCTAGTATAAAAATATTTAATATAAGTATTTTTAATAATTTCTATAGAAAAGGGAGCTTTAAAAGATAATAATAGTGTCTAGCTAGCTAGGAAGGAATATATATGCGAAGGGGTGCCCTTATATATATATAGCTAACCCCTATAAATAAAGGCTAGGGCTACGCTTAAGGTTCTCGTAGTAAAATAAGTATAGGGCCTTAGCATATACACTCCTTATATTTACAACACCTCCCCTTAGCTATATATAAGGCGCACATATATATAAAGCCTTACGATATAGCCTCTTCTTTATATATTATACTTACCTTAGTGTTTTTTAATCCTAACTAATTATAACTAGCTATTCTGCCTACATAACGCCCCGTCTATATATAAAGCCCTTTAAAGCTCTATTTAGCCGCCTTTCTTATTCCTAGCTACTAAACGAATTAGTCGTGTTTTTCTCTTAAGAGGCCCTTTATAAGGCTATCGGCGATTATCTTATTAGTCCGCACCTATACTAGTTAAAAGAAGCCCTCGTTTATACGGTAGATAATCTATTTATAACGGATATTAATATGCTTAGTCTTAGCTAGGTTATTCCTATTTAGCACTATAAGCCTCGCGTTTTAGCTATCCGTAAAGATTACAGATAGACTTAGCTATAGCTAGCCTAGCTCTATTAATAGCTAATATTGCTATATCGCCACTATGCTTACGGGCGCAAGGTTTATAAACTCCGCCTTTATTAACTAGGTCGCTATAATCGTTTAACTCTTGCTCTTTTAAAAGATAGGCCCGTCGCTAAGAAATATAATATAGCCCGCCGTAAAGCAATAAGTACTTTAGTCGATAGTAAAGGAGGCATCCGTATATACCTAGAGCTTAAGGTCCTTAATCGGGTATTTCCCCCTTATTACGACCCCGTAGTTTAAGGTGCCCTTAATATAACGCTATAGCGTCTTTATAATCGCTACGTAGTTATATATCGGGTTGCTACTAGCCTTAAAGAGCTTATTCGCTATATATATAATATCCGGCTAAGTGCTTATTAATAGGTAATTAAGGCTGCCGGTCTAGCGAAGCTACTTTATAGTGTTTATTATAGGTTCTTAACTCTTTTAGTTATAAGGAACCTTAAGTCTCGCTAGCTACGGCGCCTTTATAGCTCCGGTAACCTTTTAACCGAATTTCTTAAGGATCTTCTTAGCGAACCTCGTTTAGTATATAAAAATCGTTCTTACTGCCTTATCCCGTTTAAATTAGATGCCTAGGAATTCCTAAGGCTCGCTAAGCTGCTTAGTCTTATATAGCCCGGTTAAGATATTAGCCGCGACCTTAATAGCTTCCTTAGTAAGTGCCGCTATAATAAAATCATCTATATAGACAATCGTAAGTATATTGCTTACTTTATAGCGAAGGATATACCTATCCGTCTTAAGGCGCTCGAAGCCGTGTTCTCTTAAGTCTACGCTTATTTAGTCGTACTACTACTTAGGTAAGCTTCTATAACTATATAGGGCTTTTTTAAGCTTATAAACCCGGCCCGTGCTATCCTTAAGCCTATAAGGCTACGTAACGAAAGCCTCCTTTTATGCTTCTATATATATATAGGCGTAAATAACGTTAAATTGTTCTTATTTTAGGTCCTTAACTAAAACGATCGTTACGAATAGCTTTAACGAGGCCTAGTATACTACCGCCGTATAAAGTTCCTTTATAAGCCTATCCTTTAAGTCTTAGTCCCCTTAAATAACTTAACGGGCCTTTATAAGCGGCTCTTTACTTTAAACTAGCTTCTTAAGGTAGACTTATTTCCTATTAAAGACCTAAGCCCTTAGTAGTCTATATATAAGGCTTTAAGCATCCTTTTGCTTTAATTTATTAATTTCCCGCCTTATCGCGAGGAACTAGCGGGTATTGTCGTTATCCCGCTTAAGGGCTTGCTTTTAGGTTATTAGCGAACCCTCCGTAGCGGCGATTATCGCACTAAATATAGAGAGGACTAGCTAGTTACTTAAGTTATTTAATTAGTCCCTCTCTCGGTAAATTACTTTAAGGGCTATTAATACGCCTGGCCGAAATAGGTCTTAGCGTTAGTTTATAATAGTAAGCTCCGTTATTAAAGCCCTTAATATAGTTCTTTAAGGCCCTCCTTTAACCGCTACTATATAACTTATTTATTAGCAAGTTAGCCGATTATTAAGTCGGTATATCTTATTAGCTTTTAGTGCTTTAAGCGGGGAATCCGTAGGTCTCTTACTACTAGGATTTAGCGTGTAGGGAATTAAGCGTATCTCTAACTACGGGGTCTCCGGAAAAGTCCTTAAGTAACCCGTAAAGGCCGTTCTTAAGCTGCTTTAAACCTTTATAGTCTCTCTTAAGTACACCTCTAGCCCTTAAACTAAGGCATTTAGTATTAAGATATCTATATTATTATCGCCTAGCTTTATTATTATTATAAGCGGGGAAGGGGTATAATAAGCGGTTAGTAGTAACGGCTATAAAGCCTATTACTGCTTAAGGGGCAGCAGTTTCGGAGCCTACTACTACCTCGGCTCGTTACCCTTATCTTAAGGGCTACTAAGCCTAACCCCCTTAGATTTATCGTTCTTATTACGGTTAGGGTTATCCTAACGGTTAAGGGTCTTATAATAGCTTAGGTAATACGGCATTATATCCCTTATAAAGTCAGCGTTATCCTTTTCCTTATAAAAGACCGCAATATCGTAGTCTTTTTCCTTAAGGGGTAGGGTCTTCTTAATTGCCTTATAAAAGCGCACGTCCTTAGCAATTATAATTTTCTTTTAGTTAAGGAGCTATACTTTATAAATATAACTATAAAGCCCCTTAAGACCTATAAGTCTTCCTTTCTACGCCTTAAGGTCTATTTTAGCCGTCTTAGTTAATATCTTTTACGGCTTAGTTATATATATAATATAACCTTAAGTCCGGATATATTTAATAGAGTATATATAAAGAACCTTAATTTCCTTAAGCAGGGCTTTTAGCGGCGCCTCCCTTAAAGCCGTGCCTTATATAGGTAGGAGGTTCGCTATATACGTAGCTATTTTTACGTACTAAGGCTAAAGGAATTCCGGTAGCCCTATCTTAATATATATTACCCTTACGGACTTTATAAGCGTGCGGCCGGCTCTCTTTACCTTACCGTTTTGCTAAGATACGTAGGGTGCGCTATAGCGTAGCATAAAGTAGTCCTCCCTTAACTAGGCCTTTATCTTCTTAATGTAGAATTCTATTGCGTTATTAAAGGCTAGCACTTAAACGAGGGCGTTAGTAGCGCTATTCTTAACCGATAACTTCTAGGCCTTTATTATATCGAAGCCCCGATCCCTTATAAGCGAAAATAGTGCTTAGTGGAATCCGGTAAAGATATCGATACTATAAACGTAATAGTTAATGCCCTTATAGCCTATAGGCTTATATTAAAGGAAGTTTTAATATATATACGTAAGGAACGCCTAGGCTACTATGCTTAAGTTACGATTAATTATCGCGTCCGCCTTCCTTAAGTAGCAAGCTTAATAATAAAATCTCTTAGCCTCTTTTTTATTAATCTTAAGGCTAGCCTTATTATATGCTTTAAGGACTTTCTTTAGGCTAGCGTAGCTAAGGCGGCGGTGTATCGTCCTGTAATATATATATCGCTAAGTGTGCGGTAAGGCTATAAGGCTTAGGGCCGTATATATGCCCCTTAGCCTCGTATTTAAGATCGTTATAATACGTATCTTCTAGGCGATATTATAGATCTTAGTCTTAAAAGGTATATAAAATAGTTATTCCTTAATATCGTTAAGCTTAATGCCTTTCTCTTTAAGGCACTAATTGCTAATAAGGTTAGCCGGTAATGCCGGCGCGTAATTAACGTTTAATAGCTTTAACGTAACGCTACCGATAATAACTTTAACGGTGCTTATAGCTTCTACCTATAGCGGGCTGCTATTTAACGATATTATCGAAAAGGGGTTAACGGCTTTTATATTAGTAAACTATTTAAGGTCGTTAAAGTAGTAAGTCGCGTATTTAAAGTCTACGACGGCTTTATTTTAAATAGGCTTATCTTTATCTATAACGGCACCGCTTAAAAGGCAGCCGTTAAACTCGCTACTAGCTATTACAATAGCCGCGTTGCCCGTTTTATTTCCGTCGTTACTAGTTGCGGCTTTAGCGGCTTAAAATGCCTTTTAAAATTCAAGGGCCTTATTAAGATACTTAGTTTAATAGTCCGGCTCTTTATATATAACTTTCCCTAGCTTAATACGGTAGCCGCACTTTAAAATAACGGTCTTCTTAAAGATATTGTATTTCTTACTTAGTCTACTTAAACTAGTGTTTTTATTAAAGTCCTCCTTAAAGCCCTTAGTGCCGCTTCCGCTATTATTGCCCTTAGCCTTACCGAACGTAGTATTAGCTAAGGATTTAGATTTCTCGGCTCTCGTAACTCCCGCAAGCTATTTACATAGCTCGTCTTTCGCGATATAATTCCCTCGCTATTAGTTATAGGTCTAGTTACTATACTAGTTAGAACGTTGCTTTCGAATACCTTTAAGGGCTATAATTACAAAAAGTCGTTCCGGTAGACCCTTCTTTACTATAATAAGCTAATCCTAATACTAATATAGCTTCTTTACGAACTCCTTAATACTAACGAACTTCTTTAAGTTAAGGGCGATAAATTCTATAAAGGTTGCGTAAAAAGCAACCTTTAAGACCTCTATTTAGGATACTTTAATTAGGTCTATTATCTATTTAGCAGTTATTTCCTTATCCTACCTATTATCTATAATAAGTTCCCTTATCTTAAGAGTAATGCTCGTGATAATACTATATATAGCTATTTTATCCTTCGTTTCCTAAGTTCTATACTTAGGGTTATCTTTTAGTAGTAATACGATAGTGCCGTTAATAAAGCCCTTAAGGTTTTCTACCCTTAAGGCGACGATAAGCTCTATTCTCTATAACTTATAATTCTCTTATCCTTAAAGCCTACTTACTATAGCCTTACGCCCTCGTCTTAAGGCTATAGAAGCTATTGTATGTTCTATATAGGGTCTGCTAGCGGCGACTGTCCTGCTATACCGAGCTGCCGGTAATAGCAGCGGCTTTCCTACGGGTAATGCAGCTAGCTATATAGCTACAAAGTCGTATACTATAAAGTCGTATGCAGCCTAGGCGTATGTGTCGCGTAAGGCATACCCTTAAAGCTATTGATTTGTATTATTATATAGGTGGCGATAGCCTTAATATCTCGGGCTGCCGCGCCTTTACCTTAATCTTTAAGGGCCTATAGGTTAAAAGAAGGGTTTAAATAAAATTAAGATAATTAAGGTAATTAAGGTAATTAAAGTAAAGAGGTTAAGGTAGCAATTCGCAGCACGCGAGGGCTATAACCTATAGAAAAAGGATCTTTAGAAGATAATAATAGTATCTAGCTAGCTAAGAAGGAATATATATACGAAGGGGTGCCCTTATATATGTATAGCTAACTCCTGTAAATAAGGGCTAGGGCTATACTTAAGGCTCTCGCAGTAAAATAGGTGTAGGGCCCTAGCGTATACACTCCTTATATTTATAACAATTTCCTTAGTATAAGTTTTAAAGATTTATAGTTTTTAGCGTTTATTATTTTCTATAAAGTATAATAACCCTTATAACTAAAAGAATAGGAGTTTAAGAATACTATCTTTATTGCTAAGCTATATAATAATCTTTACTTACTTTATATCTTCCGTATATCTGTTAATTATTCTTAAGCGGAGCGGCAATTTTATTAATACTTTTGTATAAGGAAATATATAGTTAATTATCTTATCTTTTTAAATACGTTTTAATTCCCTTTTTTAGTTTAAGGATACTAGCTTATTATCTTAGTATAGAAAATATAAAAAAGTATTTAATATAACGTTTTTAACGCTTAAGAAATAGTATACCTTAAGCGGGAATAAGGTTAAGTATTAAGCGGCGAGGACTAGCTTATTATTAAACTTTATACTAATAAAAAATAAGGGTTTTTAGTATATAATTCTATAAGTGCTTATATAGTTAGTAAAACGATTACTTATAGCGTTTTTATAGATAGTACTATAGTATATAGCTTATAAACTACTAATACTACTACGCCCTATAGCATAAGGATAAGAGGATAAGGCGTAGACTAATTGCCGCCGGTTAAGGCCGGTATTATAAACTAATTACCGCCGGTTCGGTCTAGTACTACGGATTAATTACCGCTAGTTAGGCCGGTATAACGGACTAATTACCGCACGTAAATATATATAAGAGTTTAAAAATAATAAAAAGCTTATCTATTCTTTAAGGTATAGCTAGCTACTTTATACTTAGTTCTTTAAGCTAATTTTAAGGATCTTTAACTATACTATCCTTTTATATATTATTAGTATATAGCTGAACTATAAATATCCTTATAAAATCGCTTAATAAACTAGATATAAGCCCGGTTAAAAACACTATAGACTATAATTAAGGAAATCCCTTAAATATCTTTAGATATCCTTTAGAAATCGCGGTAAAGTTTATTTTATATCTTTTAAAATGCTTCCTTAGTTAAAAACGGGTTAAACTATAGTTAAGATATCTTATAAAAATCCCTAGATATCCCTTAAAGATACTAGCAAAATCCGCTTAATAGTCTTTATAGTATCTTTTATAGTTAAAGATATCGTAAACTATAATTAAATATCGTAAACTATAGTTAAGTAGGCTCTTAACCTTTTATAGTTATATTTTAGAAACCTTAGCGGGGTCCGATTAGTTATATTTATTGTATCTCCTTAAGTAAGCCTTTATAGTGCGTGCTTTAAGCGTTCTCGTCGCGGGGTTTTATAAGGCTCCTTAAGAGTAAAGTAAGGAGTCCGGGCATAGCTATTTAAATTCTATAATAACTCCTTTAAGTAAGAAAGAAAAGCTAACGTCCTTATTAGTTTAAAGTAAAAATAAAGTAAAGGGGGCGCTAAGTAATAGCTTTATAGTAGCATCTTTATATTAGATTAGTAATACGCTATCTTTATCCTTTTAATAGTTTTTTCGGCCTATTTAGCTAATAATAGCTTAGTAGCTTAGGATAGTAAATAAGCGGCTTTTATTATAAATCCTTACTTTATATTTAGTCGTATATCTTCGTCCTTATTAAGGCAATTAGCGCGTTTAGCTAGAACTTATAATAAAGTTTTTTAACTTTTCTTTAAGGCATACGTCTAGGCACTTATTAGGTAATAAAGAGTCTCCGCGCCGGGGAATACTTAAATTTCTTAGCGGGATATATTATAAGAGACTAGCTTTATTTAGGCCTTATCTTATATTATTATCCTAATTACCTTTTTATACCGTTTTTCAATCCTCCGCTAAATTTCCTATTTTACTTACTAGCCTTATAGGCCGCTTATAAGCAAGATATTATATCTTACTTACTACCGCTATTTTAGTTATCCCCCGCTTTCCGTTACTAGGCTTTCCGACTTATTATCTTTTTTACGCGGCGCTACTACCTATGCCTTTCCGCCGACTAACGCGCGTTTAGCTACTAAGAAAGTATTAAGGTAAAAGTAAGCCGTCCCGCTAATATTAATAAGTATCGTTAGCACTAAGGTATTAAACGTTTATATTCCCGCTTAAAAGCGGGGAATAAAGTCCTTAATAGCATTAGTGCTAAACTCTTTACTTTTAAAGTTTTAAACGTGCTTAATAGTCTTAAAGAACCTCTTTATAAAAAGGGCCTTAAGGGTAAGAATATAAAGCGCGTAGTTAGTATAGCTAATTAAGCGGATATCGAAGCTTAAGAATTTTATTACTTAAGTTAAAGTTAGGTCGCGTTTAAACTTTTCGCGGGCCTATAAGTAAAACTTAGCGTAGTTTATAGCTAAGCGGAAACTCTTAATTATAATAATCTTATCGCTAGAATATAAGCCCGCGAAGCTAGGCTTATTAAGGATTATATTAGTTATTACTTATAGCTCTTATAAGATTAAGTAGTAGAATATATTATAAGGCTAGTTATTACTATCTCCTTTAATTAAGGAGGAACGGCGGATAAACTATAGTAAAGCGCTTATATGCCTTTATATAGCTAGGCTAAGCATAGCGGTAAGCGGAAAGAGCATTCGCTAAGCGGGACTAAATAAGTCCTTAAAGCCTATAGCACTATAAGCTAAAAAAGGGATTTTATAGTATAGGCTAGACTATATATAAAGCAAGATAGGGTTTTAGCTATAATCGCTTAAAACGCTATTATAAACCTAGCTATAAACTAATTAAGCTAGGCCTTAAATATATAGTTAAAGACGGCGTAGATATTATTTTATTCGTTTAGTTAAAGCGGGTTTTTACTAGCTATAGCCGCTATTATAGATCTTAAAACTTTAATAAGGTTAGCTAACTTAAAAGCATTAAGTATTAATTAGTTATTCTATTAATAAAGATTTCTAGCTACGCCTTAAAAAATATATAGGCGGCGGGGGCTTTTAGATAATAAGAGCTAAGTAGGAAGTATAGCTAGGTTACTGCGAAACCGGCCGTTTAGACTACGCTATAGTATAAGGCTAAAATATAAGTCGTTTAAGTTAAGTATTTAAAGAGGGTAGTATAAGCTATCCTTTATAGTACTATAGTTTAAGTTAAATCCGTTAGCTTAAGCGCGGCTACGGAAGGCGGCGTAAGTTTATACGGAAGCTTAAACTTAAAGGTTTTAACTTTTATTAAGAGACTTAAGGCTATAAATAATAGCCGCTTTATTTCTATAAAGCTTAAGCGCTCGCTTATATTCTTTATATTTAAAGCGTAAGGGCTTATAAAATAGCGGGCTAAAGAAGTCGTTATAAAATAGCTAGTCTTAGCTATAAAAGATATTAAATAATAAAAAGACTTAGAATAAGAGTATAAAGATCGTAGGCTTAAGGTAAAAAAAGTTATACGTATAGGAGTAAGCGAGGTATAGCGGGCTATAGCTAGCGGTAAAGGGAAATATAGTTATAAAAAAAGAAAAAAAAGAAAAAAAGGCGGGCAGTAGAGGGAATTTAAATAAATATACTATAAGGCTAAAAAGGCCTTATTGCTTAAAGTAAACGGCGGTATATTATTATTAAAATAACTAATTACTTTAAGTATAGTAAGTTATAGTTTCTTATAACTTATAGTAGCTTTTAAGTCTTATGCTTAAGCTTAACCGCTTAATTCTCTTAATCGGAGAGTTTTATATTAAGTTATAAAAGCCGTATATTATACTCTCGTTTAAACTACTTAAGTAGCTAACTCCTTTTATGCTTTTTTAAAGGCTTTTATAATCTTTAGTAAGAAGACCGCTTTTTCGTTTACTTATAAGTTATAGCTACTTAGCTAGCCTTTTTAAGCTATAAAGAACTTCTTCTTTAACTTTCCGCTACCTTTTTTTATTATATAGCTTTATAAGATTCGTTTTACTTTTTACTTATTTAAGTAAGGTATCCCTTTATCTTAAACTAGTCTTAAGTATATAGCTAGCTCGTCCGCTAAGCGTAGTTATACTATTAAAACGACCGGATAGATATTAAAGGAGCTTTTTATATTTAGCCGGTATATAAGCTATCTTACTTTAGCGGTAACTTTAAACGGCTTAGTGCGTCTTTCTTAAAGCTTCGCTAGTTTACTATCCGCGATATAGTAGCCTTTATTAAGCTATAACTAGACTTAATTACTAAGCTTAAATTTTAGTAAGTGGTATTTCTTATTATATCTATCCTTTATAGCGGCTTAAGCTTAAGTAATAGCTAACTTAGCTTCTTTTTATAAGACCTCTTAGTTTTATAAGTATAAGTAGTTATTAAAGAACTTAAGGCCGTTATCTATTCTTATCCTTAAAATAAGCTTACTAAGGGCTATATAAATTATAAAAGAGAAGAAATTATTAAGGTAAAACTAAAAGACGATGAGTATATCGGTTTAGCGTAAGTCTAGGAAATTAGTAGTAAAGAATTATAGCGCGAATTTTATAATTTACTTTCGCCTTTTTAATAGGCCGTTAGTTTAAAGGTACTAAGCGGTAAATATAAGAAGCTTCGATTTAAAGGCTTATTATAAGGTCTGCTAAAATACTAAAGTAAACTTTATATCTTAGTTAAAGATTATCTTTTTCGGAATCCTTTAGTTAGCGCGGAGTAGCTTAGTATATAATGCTTATACTTAGTCTTTTACTATAAACTAGTTATTGTTTAAGATAAGGAGATATATTTTTAAGAATTTATTAGTTATAGTTAGTAAGGTATTAAAGAAGTTCTTTATATAATCTTTTTATAAGGATTATTTAGCTTAAACTACTAAAAGCTTAGTAATAAAATCTATCGCTATTATATAGTATAAAACTAGCGGGCTTTAAATTAAGATAAGCTACCTTAGCATTTTATTTTAGTTAGTTTAGTTATAGTAATAAGTATTATAGCTATCTACGACCTTGTTTATATATTTACTAAGCTGTTAGATTAAGAAGCCTTTAGATAAATCTTATTATATATTAGTACGGCCGGCATAAAAATATTTAGCGTAGGCGTTTTTAACGATCTCCTTAGCGTAGGTTTTAAGGATATATAATTTTCGGCGTTTATCGTTCTCTATAAAGTATAGTAACTATTATAACTAAAAGAATAAGAGTTTAAAGACACCGTTTTTATCGCTAAGCTATACTATAATTTTTACTTACTATATATCCTCCGTATATCTATTAATTAATTTTTAGCGGAGCGGCAATTTAATTAATGCTTCTATATAGAGGAATACGCGGTCCGTTATCTCGTTCTCTTAAATATATTTTAATTCCTCTTCTTAGTTTAAGGATACCGGCCTATTATCTTAATGCGGTAAACGTAAAAGCGCGTCCGGTATAACGTTTTTAATACTTAGGATATAGCATACCTTAAGCGGAAATTTGCTTTAGTATTAAGACGCGAGGACTAGCTTATTATTAAATTTTATACTAGTAAAGAATAAGGATTTTTAGTATATAATTTTATAAGTACTTATATAATTAGTAAAGATAACTACTTATAGCGTTCTTAAGGATAGTACTATAATGCATAACTTCTATACTGCTTATACTAAACTAGCTACTTTAAGTTTTATAAGCTTATATTAAGGTTCTCTGCCTTAAAAGGCGCGGCTTAAGTAAATAATAAGCTAGACCTTAGTCTAAGCTTATAGCGTCTTTTTATCCTATTCCGTGCTTTCTTTTAAGTAAAAGTCTATAGCCGCTACTCCGTATTCTTAAGATATATTAATCTAAATAAATAGTTATTAAGCGGGGTCGAAGTAGTAAATTATTTAAGGCTTAGTAAGTTTCTTAGTTAAAATCGCGAAGGCCTTTTCTTCTTTTAAAGTAAGCTAAAAAGCGGCTTTTGCGGCGTATTAAGCTTATCCTTAGCCCCTTAAGGGGACTCCCTCTTTTTATCTTACTAAAAGTAGCTCTATCTTTCGTTTTTATAAAACGTTAACTTCCTTAGCAAAATATAAGACTATATAGTATAGCTACTAAGTAAGGCCGATCTATTTCTTAAGCTATTAAAGGTTCTTTAAGAATACGATATTCTTTAAGGCTTATACGCGTTTATTTATATTTATTAAGCTAATAGCGTCTACCTTAAATCTAAGAGCTATATAGATAGGTATACTAAGAAGGACTTAAGTTTAAATAAGGTAATATTATAGTTATAAAAAGGGCGGAATATAGCCTTTAAATATTAATAGTGTTCTTTAGCTATATTAAAGTAAATAATAATATTATCGATATAGGCCACCGCCTATTCTTAATATCTATAAAGGACGTTATTAATAAACCTTTAGATATATACTAAGGAGTTCTTAAAGCTTATAAGTATTACTAGTAATCTTTTTAGCCCGCAATACCTTATAACTATAAAGCTTTTTTAGTAGTCTTAGTAAACTAAAAACTAGTAAAAAAAACGATTATGCGTTTACTATACTAATAAACTTCTTTCCTTAAAGGCGTTTAATTATATCGCTTTTAAGGGACATTAAGTAAGCGTTTAAGGTAGTAATAGCATTAATCTTCTATAAGTCTACGACTACTTATCCTTTTTCCTTTTTATTTACTATCCTTTATACTACGAATACTAGCGCCGGATATAGGGTTAGCTTATAAACCTATTTTAATCGGCCTTATATAATTAGCGAGCTAAATATTATATTTACTACCTTTTTATCTTTATCGCTTAATAAGTATAATCTTAATACGACTTATTAGTATTACTATCTTTTTATTAAAGGAATACGTATATATTTAGATTCGTTTATATATATTACTTCTTTATCCTTTTAAAAGCGGGGAAACGATTAAAGGATATCTTAGACTTTTAATAAGTATTTCAAGTCTTTAGCATAGATTTAAACGCCTTTATTAGTAGTAAGTTCGGATAGGTCTTTAGTTTAGCCGATTTTAAGTTTATAGTTTGCTATAAGATCCTTTTATAAGAAGTCCTTAATAAGGTTTATTCTATCTAGACTTTTTATAAGGGCTTTCGCTAAAGGAGTAGTAGTATCGACCTCCTTATATAACTAAAATTGCTTATTAAGGTCCGTAATTATCCTTACCTTTTAGCCTTAGCAGAGTATAAGTAGTTCTTTAAAATAGTTTATCGCTATAAAGCTTTTATAATCTTATATTATTATCCGGGCGAGCTTAAGGTTATAAAGAAAAAATATTATATTACGCCTTAATAGCGGCGCCCGGACTTATATAAGTAGGGCGTAGCTAGAACTAGCTAAATTTATCGTAGTAATTAAGTAGATTACCTATTTATATATTACTAGTCTTAGCTAAACTATCTTAACTTCGGCTTTAATCCTTTTATAGGCCCCGATTTATAAGACTAATATAAAGTTAATAAGGTCCCCTTAGTAAAGAACTAAAAAGTCTTAGCTAAGTAATATATTAGCCGCTAAGCGTTTTACTATCTAAGCGCCGATCCTTACTTTTACGACTATAAGGCTACTATCTAGCCTTCTTAGTATATATATAGTAAATTCTGCTTATTTAACGGTAGCTATCGTTCTTACTCCTTAAATAGGAATTTATTAAAAGAAGTTTATAGTTATATCTTAAAAGGTCTTTACTAAGTTAGCTTAAATAAGGCTTTCGTCTACCTTAGTATTTATATAGGCTTTAATACTTATTTTAGGCCTTTCTTTTCTATAGACTAGTAAGCGTATATAAGTAAGTTATAATAGCTTATTAAGGTTTAACGGCTAAACGTTAAGGGAAGCCTTAACTATCTAAACGCTTTATAGCTTTTAAATAACTACTTACTATACTAAGCTACGTCTTTATATAGTAACGTCTTAGTTAAGGTTAAAGGGGTGTTTATCTTCGATATATCGGTAAAGCTTATTTTTTAAGGGGAATACTTCGATGTAAAATCTATATACTTTATCGGCCTCTTATATTAAGTTTATTATAGTATAGATTATAGTTTCCTTTAAGCTTTTATCGGTATTTAACTAAGCTCTTTTTATATTATACTCTTTATCCCTTAAATAGTTATTAGTCTTTATTATAGTTCCTTTTTTAATCGCGGGGTATACCCGCTTTAGCTTTAGCGTTAGTAAGCGTATAGTCTTAAAGGTTCTTTCTTTTTTAAGCTAAAGGACCTTAGCTCGTATTCTAAGCTATTTAAGCGGATTTCTTCTTAAACTTAGCAAGTGCTATAAGGCCCGTAGTATATCCGCCCTTACTAAGCGGTTTAAAAATATAACCCTTAGCCTTAGCAAGCCCTTAATAAATAGCCGGGGCGTCTTAAACTATCCTTTAAGTTCGTATAAGGTATAGCTAATCGGCCCTCGCCTTTTTTTAGGTTAGACTTATTTCTTTCGCGCTAATAAGTGCTTTTAAGATCCTTAAGTATATTTAACTTATAGCTAAGGAAGAATTTCCTTAAATTTATTAATCTATTTATTAATATCCTTATTTCTTACTAAATATTATAAGGATTCTTATAAGTAAACGTCTAGCTTTTAGTAGATTACTATAATTAAGTAGTTTAGTTAACAAAGCGTGTCCTTAGCTTTATATTACAAGCGCAATATCTAAGACTTAAAGTCGGATCTTATTACTATATTTTTAATAATAAAGTACTTTTTATTAAGTGCCTATATTACTATATTTAAGTAGATTTTCAAGCGTTTTTATAAGGCGGAGATCTATTAGCTTAGTTTAATACTAAGCTCGCTAAGTTCTTCTTATTATAGTTTTAATAAGTCTTAAAAATACTATTCCGCCGCACTTCCTTAAAGGAAGAAGGGTAATTAAATAGCTAATTTATTTATATAAGCCTTGCCTTTATTAGCGTTTTAGCGGATAAAGTTAATAAAACGGTCTACTCCTTAAAATATACTAGCTTTACTAAATCTCTTACAATTTATACTTAAAGATATCTTAAATCTATTATTAGCTCGCTTAAACGTAATAGCTTATTTTAATAGCCTTTATTTATAATAAAAAGATCGCTTCTTTAAAGCTTCAAGAAGGTTTTTTTACTTAATTTATAACTATTAGTTTACGCGCTCTATCGCTTTATTAATTTATAATCTTCTTAGACTTCGTTAAAGGATACTTTTAAAGGTCTTAATAGGTTAAATCTCTTTATATCCTTAGCTTATAGTTAAGGTTTTTCTTAAGGCTTAGTAAGCGCGTCTTCTTTTTTTAGTGCTTAAAAAAGACTAAGGAATTATTCGTTTAATATTATTATTATTCTTATTAAGGGGCTTAAAGCTATACTTAGTCTTAGTATCTATACGCTAAGTATAGATAAGTTTAGCCCGCTAAGAGTATCGCTTACCGCGTCCTTATTGCTTATTATTAAAGTCTTAGTCTTAATACTCTCGCTAAGCGCTTAACCTTCTATCTTATACGCGTCTTAAAATCCGGTACGCTGCGGGGCCCCTAGCGTAAAAGGCTCGTTTTTATTAATTAAGAGTCCTAAAAATGCTTTATTTAGCGCGGCTATAGCGGATAAAGCTAAACGGTAATACTAAACTAAGAAACTACTAAGTATCCTTTAAGGCGGAATTTTAATTAAGGCTTTTAAGCTTAACTTTATTAATAGTATATAGTAGAAATATCCGCTAAGCTTATTATCTTAAGAAAAGAGTAACTTTATTATAAGCTCGATCTAAAGGGCATTTAGCAGGCGGGGAGCTAAATAGTTTTAAAGTTAACTTATTTTTACTTTTTCTATTTAAAAAATAATCGATTTATTTAGGTAATATTAAATTTAGTTTACTTAATTATATAGGTTTTATCGTTTTATAGTCTATCTTTTATTAGTATTTTAAAAGCGGATTGCCTTTTTAAAGGTATTAGTCTTAGCTTAGCTAAGCAAGACTTATTTTACGTCTTATTTAGCTTTATAAGCTATCGCGGTATAGTATCTTAAAAAAGAGTAAGGGAGATTATTAAACCGGTATACTTAGTAGGCCGCGGCCTCTTTCGCTTTTACGGCCTACTTATCTTAAAGTTTTATTCTAAGTATATTAAGGAAGAAGTACTTATTATAAAGGTTAAACTTAAAGGCTAATAAGAGCTTCTTACTAAAGAAAATATTATTTAGTATCTAACTTCCTATAAGATAAGTACTTAATCGTGCGATATAGTCGCTTTTAGCTTAGCGGATATTTAAAGGATTTCTGTTTAAATAAGCAGAAATTACTACTATTTACTACGCCTTATAGTATAAGGATAAGGGGATAAGGCGCGGACTAATTACCGCTAGTTAAGGCTAGTACTACGGACTAATTACCGCTAGTTAAGCTAATATAACGGACTAATTACCGCACGTAAACGTATATAGGGGTTTAAAAATAGTAAAAAGCTTATCTATTTTTTAAAGTATAGCTAGTTACTTTATACTTAGTTTTTTAAGCTAGTTTTAAAGATCTTTAACTATACTATCCTTTTATTTATTGTTAGTATATAGAAAAACCGTAGATATCTTTATAGAATTACTTAATAAACTAAGTATAAGCTTAGTTAGAAATATTATAGACTATAGTTAAGGAAATCCTTTAAATATCCTTTAATATCCCTTAAAAATCGCGGTAAGGTTTATCCTATATCTTTTAAGGTATTTCCTTAGTTAAAAACGGGTTAAACTATAGTTAGGATATCCCGCGGAAATCCTTAAATATCCCTTAAAGATATTAGCAAAATCCGCTTAGTGGTTTTTATAGTATCTTTTATAGTTAAAGATATTATAAACTATAGTTAAACGTTATAAACTATAGTTAAGTAAGCTCTTAACCCTTTATAGTTATATGTTAGAAACTTTAGCGGGGTCCGATTAATAATGTTCGTTATATCTTCTTAGGCGAGCCTTCGTAATATATACTCTAGGTGTTCCTATCGCGGGGTTTTATAAGGCTCCTTAAGAGTAAAGTAAGGAGTCTAAGTATAGCCGTTTAGATTCCGTAATAAATACTAAACCGGCTACTTTAAGCTTTATAAGCTAGTATTAAGGCTCTTTACTTTAAAAGGCGCGGCTTAAGTAAATAATAAGCTAAACCTTAGTCCGGGCTAGTAAAGTCTTTTTAGCTTATTTTATACTTTCCTTTAAGTAAAAAGCTATAGCCCCTACTTTATATTCTTAAGATATATTAATTTAAATTAAAAGTTATTAAGTAAGGTAAAGGTAGTAAATTGTTAAAAGCTTAGTAAGTTTTTTAATTAGATTTTTAAAGGCTTTTTCTTTTTTTAAAGTAAGATAAAAAGCGGCTTTTGCGGTATATTATGCCCGTCCTTAGCCTTTTAAGGGGACTCTTTCTTCTTATCCTACTTAAAGTAGCTTTATCTTTAATCTTTATAAGATATAAACATTTTTAGTAAAATACGGGACTATCTAACATAGCTATTTAATATAGCCGATCTATTTTTAACTTATTAAAAGTTCTTTAAGAACGTAACATCCCTTAAAGCTTATATACGTTTATCTATATTTATTAAGCTAATAGCGTTTACCTTAAATTTAAAAAGTTATATAGATAAGTACGCTAAAAAGGACTTTAGTTAAAATAAGGTAATATTATAGTTATAAAAAGCGCGGAATATTGCCTTTAAGTATTAAAAGTATTTTTCAGCTATATTAAAATAGATAATAATATCGTTAATATTAGCTGCTATATATTCTTAGTATTTGTAAAGGATATTATTAATAAACATTTAAATATATACTAAGGAGTTTTTAAGCTTAAAAGTACTATAAGCGATTATTTTAGCCCGTAATAGCTTATAACTATAAACCTTTTTTAATAGTTTTAATAAACTAAGAACTAATAAAAAAACGATTATATATTTACTATATTAAGAAACTTCTTTTTTTAAAGGCGTTGAATTATATTGCTTTAAAGCAGTATAAAGTAAGCGTTTAAGGTAATAATAGCGTTAATTATATATAAGTTTATAACTACTTATCCTTTTTCCTTTTTATTTACGATCTTTTATACTATAAATACTAACGATATAAATAAGGTTAGCTTATAAACCCGTTTTAATTATCTTTGCTTAATTAGCTAGCTAAATATTTTATTTATAACCTTAATAAATATAATCTTAATACGACTTATTAATATTACTATCCTTTTTCTAAGAGAATATACATATATTTAGACTTATTTATATATATTACTCCCTTATCTTTTAAAAAGTAAGGAAACAATTAAAGGATATCTTAGACTTTTAATACGTATTTTAAGTCTATACTGTAAATCCGGACGCCCTTATTAATAGTAAGTTTAAGTAAGTTCTTAGTTTAGCTTATTTTCAGCTTATAGTTTACTATAAGATGCTTTTATAAAAATTCTTTAGTAAGGTTTATTTTCTTTTGGTTTTTTATAAAGACTTCTGCTAAGGGAATAGTAATATTAAAATCCTTATATAGCTAAAACTACTTATTAAGGTTTATAATTATCCTTACTTTTTAGCTTTAGCGGAGTATTAATAGCTCCTTAAAATAGTTTATTATTATAAAGCTCTTATAAACTTATATTATTATCTAAGCGAGCTCAAGGTCGTTTAGGAAGAATATTATATTATGCCTTAATAGTAGCGCCTAGACTTATATAAGTAAGACGTAGCTAAAACTAACTAAAATCGTTATAATAAATAAGTAAATTTCTTATTTATATATTATTAGTCTTAGCCGGACTATCTTAACTTTAGCTTAATTTTTTAAAGGCCTTAATTTATAAGACTAATTTAAAGTTAATAAGGTCTTTTTAATAAGAAATTAAAAAATCTCCGCTAAGTAATATATTAGCCGCTAAGCGTTTTACTATTAAAGTACTAATACTTACTTTCGCGATTAAAAAGGTACTATTTAGCCTTCTTAGTATATATATAGTTAAATCTACTTATTTAATAGTAGCTATTCTTTTTACTCTTTAAATAAGAATTTATTAAGAGAAGATTATAGTTATATCTTAAAAGGTCTTTACTAAGTTAGCTTAAATAAGGCTTTAGTCTACTTAAATATTCATATAAGCTTTAATATTTATCCTAGGCCTTTAATATTTTTAAACTAATAAGGGTATATAGGTAAATTATAATAGCTTATTAAAGCTTAATAATTAAACGTTAAAAGAAGCCTTAATTATTTAAACGCTTTATAGCTTTTAAATAACTACTTATTATACTAAGCTATATCTTAATATAGTAACGTCTTAGCTAAAGTTAAGGGAGTATTTATCTTTAATATATCAATAAAGTTTATTTTTTTAAAGGGAATACTTTATTAGAAAATCTATATATCTTATCGGCCTCTTAAATTAAGTTTATTATAGTATAGATTATAGTTTTCTTTAAGCTTTTATTAGTATTTATTTAAGCACTTTTTATATTATACTTTTCGTTCTTTTAATAGTCGTTAATCTTTATTATAGTTTTTTTCTTAGTTAAAAAGTATTCTTAGTTTAACTTAAGTATTAATAAGTATATAGTCTTAAATGTCCTTTCTTTTTTAAGCTGAAAGACCTTAGCTTATATTCTTAGCTATTTAAACGGGTTTCTCCCTTAATTTAGTAAACGCTATAAGGCTTATAATATATCCGCTTTTACTAAGTGGTTTAAAAACGTAACTTATAGTCTTAGTAAGCTCTTATTAAATAGTTAAGGCGTTTAAAACTATCCTTTAAGTATATATAAGATATAGATAATTAGTCCTTATCTTTTTATAGATTAAACCTATTTCTTTTATATTAATAAGTGCTTTAAAGATCTTTAAGTAGATTAAACTTATAGCTAGGAAAACAATTTCCTAGAATTTATTAATATATATATTAAGATCCCTTTTTCCTATTAATTAATATAAAGATTTTTATAAATAAATATTTCGCTTTTAATAAACTGCTATAATTAAGTAGTTTAGCTAATAAAGTATAGCCTTAGCTTTATATTATAAGCGCGATATTTAAGACTTAAAGTTAGACCTTATTATTATATCTTTAATAGTAAAGTGCTTTTTTTCAAGTCGATATATTGCTATATTTAAGCGGATTTTAAACTAGTCTTATAAAGTAAAGATTTATTAGCTTAGTTTAATACTAAGCTTATTAAGGTTTTCTTATTATAGTTTTAAAAGGTCTCCGGAATACTATTCCGCCGCGCTTTTTTAAAGGAAAAAAGGCAAATAAATAGCTAATTTATTTATATAAGCCTTGCTTTTATTAGCATGTTAGCAGATAAAGTTAATAAAATAGTTTACTCCTTAAAATAAATTGCTTTATTATTTTCTTTAACTTTATTAAAAGATACTTTTAGTAGTCTTAATAAGTTCAATCTCCTTATATCTTTAACTTATAATTAAGTTTTTTTTAAAGCTTAATAAGCGCGTTTTTTTTCTTAATACTTAAAAAAGACTAAGAAATTATTCGTTTAATATTACTACTTTTCTTATTTAAAGGCTTAAGGCTATACTTAGCTTTAGTATCTATACGCTAAGTATAAATAGGTTTAGCTTATTTCAGCTATTGCTTATCGCGTCTTCGTTGCTTATTATTAAAGTCTTAGTCTTAATACTTTTATTAAGTGCTTAACCTTTTATTTTATACGCGTCTTAAAATCCGGTACGCTATAAAGTTTTAAGTATAAAAGGCTTATTTTAATTAATTAAAAGTCTTAAAAACGCCTTAATTAGCGCGGCTAAGTAAATTAGGCTAAATAGTAATACTAAATTAAGAAACTACTAAGTATCTTTTAAAGCAGATTTTTAGTTAAGGCTTATAAACTAAACTTTATTAATAATATATAGTAAAAATATATATTAAGCTTATTATCTTAAGGAAAGAGTAGCTTTATTATAAGATTAATTTAAAGGATATTTAGTAAGTAAGGAGCTAAAAGGTTTTAAAGTTAGTTTATCCTTACTCTTTTTATTTAAAGAATAATTAATCCGTTTAAAGAATACTAAATTTAGTTTACTTAATTATATAAGTTTTATTGTTTTATAGTCTATTTTTTATTAGTATTTTAAAAGCGGATTGCTTCTTAAAGACAGTAATCTTAGCTAAGTTAAGCAGGATATATTTTATATCCTATTTAGCTATATAAGCTATTATAGTATAATACCTTAAAAAAAGGTAAAGGAGATTGTTAAACCGATATACTTAATAAGCCGCGGCTTTTTCTGCTTTTATAGCTTACTTATCTTAAAGTTTTATTATAAGCGCGTTAAAAAAAAGGTACTTAATACTAAAGTTAGACTTAAAAGCTAATAAAAGCTTCTTATTAAAGAAAATATTATTAAGTATTTAACTTCTTATAGGATAAGTGCTTAATTATAGAATATAGTTGCTTTTAGCTTAGTAGATATTTAAAGTATTTCCGTTTAAATAATTAGTAATTACTATTATTTACTAAACTTTATAGTATAAAGATAAAAGGATAAAGCGCGGGCTAATTACTATTAATTAAATTTAGTATTATAAACTAATTACTATTAGTTATAGCCGATACTATAAACTAATTATAACTACTTAAGCTAATATAATAGACAAATTACTATATATAAATATATATAAAGGTTTAAAAATAGTAAAAGGCTTTTGATTTCCAAAATATATATTAAGCCACTTTATACTTAGTCTTATAAGATAACTTTAAGGATATTTAACTATATAATCTAGCTATTTATTATGAATATATAAATAGACTATTAATATCCTTATAAGATTACTTAATAAACTAAGTATAGGCTTAGTTAAAAATACTATAAACTATAGTTAAGGGAATCCTTTAAAAATCGCGGTAAAGTCTATCCTATTTCTTTTAAAGTACTTTTTTAGTTAAAAAAAGCGAAACTATAATTAAGATTTCTTATAAAAATCCTTAAATATCCCTTTAAAATGTTAGTAGAATCTGTTTAATAGTTTTTATAATATCTTTTATAGTTAAAAACGTTATAAACTATAGTTAGATAGGCTTTTAAATATTTATAGTTATATCTTAGAAACTTTAGCAGGGTCCGGCTAGTAATATTAATCGCGTCTCCTTAAGCGAGCCTTGATTACGCGGACTTTAAGAATTCCCGCCGCGGGGTTTTATAAAGCTCCTTAAGAGTAAAGTAAGGAGTTTAAGTATAGTTATTTAAATTCTAGAATACTCTATAGTAATATATTATACAAAACACCGGAAATTACTATTTTAAAATCGTTAATATTTACGATATTATTACTAAGCTTTTATTACTATAAAGACAGGTATAGCCCTTATTATAAAATAAGAAAAAAGAAGTCCTTATAAATTTTTAAAGGGTTTTATCTTTACTAAATAAAACTTACTTAGCCACTTAGATTGTAAACTAGTAGAAGGCCCTTAGAAATATTAAAAGAACGTAGCTTTTAAAGGTATAAGGCCTTTGCTTTATATAAAGCTTTTTAAAGGCTATTTTTAGCTTTAATAGCTTTTTTACTAATTATTAATTTAACTAAATAAACGATAAAGTAAGATAGAAGACAAACGGGTAGTAAGAGACTTTTTTAAATAGCATCGAAATTTTTAAGATTTTTAAAAGGTAATAAACTACGAAATCAATAAAAAGGTTAACATCCACCGCCTTTACTACCTTTTCAAGCTACTTTTTAAAAGATTCTTCTTCTTTTTCTTTAGCCCCTTTTTTGCCTTTTTGCTATTATAAGAAATAATATTATTATATAAACTGGTTTTATTATAACGAGAAAATACGACTAAATGCTTAAGAAACAAGCAAAGAAATCTAAAAAACAATTAACGAATTTCTTACTATTTGTTTTTATTAAGCCTTCGTTGAAAATGCCTTTTATAAGGCTAAGAAATATTAATCCGCTTTTATAAATCTTTAATTAAAATTTAAATCCTTAGAAAACCCGGATTTAATAAATGAATTAGTATAAGCCGTAGCCGTAGCAAAAACGGCACCTCTTACTATATTATAAGTACCTATATTAACGTATTTATTAAAATATTTATTTATCCTTAATTGCAGATTAAATAAGCATATTTATATCGCTTTAGACCGCTTCTAAAATTATATATTAACGTAAGCCTTAGCTTTAGCTGGCTTAGGAAAGTCTTAAATCGTCGACTATAGTACTGTTTTTATGCGAATTTCTACCGGATTACTTTAGTTAAATAACGTTACTTTTATCCTAACTTTTCGTATAAGTATTAATTCTGTACTAAAACTATAAGAAGTAAAATTCTACTAAAATTCTTAGATAGGTGGTATTTGTACTACTACTAAGGAGCTCTATAAAATATAGCTTTTATATAATTAATACGTTATCGAATATAATAAAATTAAACTAACCTTTCTTTTTACTTTATCTTTTTCTTTGTCTTCTTTATCCTTTTCTTTAACAGAAGAAAAAAAATAACTTACTATAAATACATCTTGTTTTTTTCTTTACCTTTAGTATAAAAGACTAAGGCACCTTAATAAGCAAGGCTTGCGAAAAGCCTTTTTTAGTAAGGGTATATCTATTTTTACGTCTTTTACTATCCTTTATTACGAGCTTTATAAGCTTAGGAAAGCAAAGAGAATTATATTGTAAGTATAACTAACTACGAAGGCTATAAGGCCTTTTTCTTGGATTTCTTTTAACCTCTTTTCGCTACTAAATTCTTCTAATAAGTAGAAGGTTACTTTCTTTATTAAGAACGATTTTATTAACCTAATTTTCTTTTATGCCCTTTTAAATTTAATATTAAAGGAGCTTTTTAACTGCCTTACTAGCTTTTAAAGCCTTATATAAAGGCAATTGAACCTTACTTATTATAAATAGTATAAGGACAACGATAAAGTCCTATTAAAAGAATACTAAGAATTTATTATAGAATAAGGGATTATTAACGAACCTTTTGCCCCTTATATATTAACTTAAAACGGCTTTACGGAGCGTGCTAAAGGTGTAATTTTCTCGAAGGCTTATATCATGCGAATTTCCTTCAATGTACTTCTTACTATTTTGCCGGAAATCTAAAAGAACGGCTACTTTCCTTTATAATAAAACGTCCTTAAGAACTCCTTTAGGTATACAGACTTCTTTTACTAAGAAACTATAAACCTAGCTTATTAAGAATAGTAAGGGAATTCCCCCACTTTCCTTTAATAATTTTACTATTTATTTATATAGCTATAAAGCTTACCCTATAATAGTAAAGGCTCTTAAGAATACCGTAAAAAGAGACCTTAAGCTTAAAGACTATATAAAAGTCGGCTTCTTAGTAAGCGACGATTTTATTAATATTTATTAAGTTATTATCCCTTCTTAATAAAAAGTTCGGAGGGTATAAAACGTTACTTTTAATAAGTAGTCTTTCTTTATAAAGATAGTACTTATATAAGACCCCGTATTAATTAAGGAATACGTATTCTCACTATATATTATAGATTATAATAATACTCTATACGACGATTTTTAAAGTACTAACATTTAATTGTTAAACGAGATAAAAACAATAAAGTTAAATTCTCTTACTAATACGTAGCTTCCGACTTTCAATTTCTTACTAAGACTTCATGCTATAAATACGCAAAATGAACTATTAAAGAGCTTAGAAGAGGCGCCTTTTAATAATCTCTTTTTTAATAAAAATACATTACGTAATATCTTTTAATTCGAGCTTTTAAGCGGCCCACCTTAAAGTATTTATTTCTACGGCGTAACGAATATTCCTATAGCGAAAGATATACTAGAAAATATATAAGATCTTAATAAGCCTTTTTTAGGCCTTTTTAAGCTTTCCGATATATAAGAAATGATACTGCTTTTACTACCTTAGCACCCCCTTTCTTATAGCTCTTTTAGGCTATGTTTAACGCGTTTTTCCACGCTTTTTAAAAAAAGAAGATATATAATAAAGATTTACCGCCCCTCCTTTAATTTTAGTAAAACTTAGCAACGTACTGTTTCGGTAAAGAATTTAAAGAAGCTAAAAAAGCAAAGTAAGAATCTTTATTTAAAGGAAAGACCTTCTTTTTTAATTATACTCCTCGAAATTTAGCAACTACTTAACCCTTATCTTTAGCTTAGATCTTTTCTTATAAATTTAATAAATACGGATATCTACGAAGATTTAAGGCACGCCCTTATATATGCGGAGACCTATAGCCTTATAATAATACAGAAACTTATATAGCTTCTTTAGTAGTAAGGAACCTTCGTATTTTTATATTTATAGTAATAGAGTTTAACCTTAAGACTTAATCCTTTAATATAAATAACGTATTTACTAATATAGACCTTAATAAAGAGATCTACGTTTATTTTCTTAATAGATTTAAAATAGCTAGATACGTATTATAGCTAGTAAAAAACCTTTTTAAGCTTTAATAGTGCCTTAAGGAGACTTATATTCTTACAGCGAATTCTATACTTACTTTCTTTTATATTAATAATATTATTATTATATTTAAAAAGGAAGATAAAAAAGAAGCCGAAGACCTTATATCTTGTTTTAAAAAACACGCATTCCCTTATTAATAACAGTACCCTTACTTTCTCCTTAACACTATATATTATCCGAGACCGGCAGCTGTAAAAGCTCTATATTAGCTAGTCTACTTATATTAATAAAATATATAAGATGTATAACCTCGACCCTTTTATTTTAAAAGAGTCCTTTTTCCTATTCTTAAGACTTTAAAGAAGAATATAGCTTATATATTTAATAAAGAAATCTACTACTACTAATCCCTTATAAGGTCTATTAATCATTTTGTAATTTCTATAAGACTAAATATCTCTTAAGCCTCGAACACTTTTATAGAATTTAAGCAAATTCCCTTCCCGCAACATATATAAGTAGTAAAGTCCTTAACTTCCTACCTTTCTTCTTTATGCTATTTTAGTATTATAATTTCTAATACTAAAGACTTAGAGCTACTTACTTATATAGATGTAGCGTTTATAGACGACCTAAAAACTAGAAAATCTAGTTAAGGATACGTTATAAGCATTTTTAACGGACGTATCGCTTAGTATACTGAAAAGCAATATATAGTTACTACCTCCTTTATAGAAGTAGAGCTATTAGCTCTTTTAAATATAGTGAAAGAACTTATTTTAATTTTTCGCTTTTTTTATTATCTTTCTTAAACTAAATCTTTTAATCCCTCCGAATTTCCATAATAATAAACAGATTATACGCCTAATTACCTCGGAAATTCTAAAGATTAAAACGGCTTTAAAGCACGTTAAAATCTATAACTACTAAGCTAAGTAGGAATTCTATTAAAACACGTTTTCTCTTAATTTTATCCCCTTAAATTAATAAGTCGCAGACGGTCTTACTTAATTACTACTAAAATAACGCTTCTTTAAATTTTAAAAGTAGCTTCGTCTTATAGATATTATAAGCCTTTACCCCTTGTCTTTTATAAATTTTAACTCGGAATAGGTATTTAAGCTATTTAGGTCCTCCTCTTTTTGTAAAGGCTTAACTTAAAGGGGTATATTATATCCATTCCTCGATATAGTAGTAAATACGCTGCAACTACTAGTAGTAATACTACGAGCCTCCTTAAGGCTTTCTTTAATTTCGGCCTTTTTAAAGCTTTCTTTAATTTTTTAGCTACGTAAAAACTAAAAACTATTTTACCCTTTAGTATATAAACTTTATATAGACCTTTTATAAACCTCCTCTTTAATAAGGACTATTTATTGTTCGTTATTATTTCTTAAACTATTTGTTATTTTCTTACTTATTTTAAATTACTTCTTATTATATATAGGCTATTAAATAGCTACTAAAATAATCATAAACAGGCTGTACTCCTTCGTTACTTATTCCTACTTTTTATTTATAAGCTAATTCTCTTTATATTAATTGCTTTTTTATTAAATGCCCTAAATAGGCCTTCTTTATTTATAAGAGCTAATTTAAAACTACTACCCTTAAAAAGGCAATCTACTTTTAAAATACTAATAAAGGGTAAACTATAAAAGAATAAAACTTATATAACTAAGTAAACTAGATTTTGTACTACTTAGATAAATTAATTATCCTTAAAATAAAAAGAGTACAGATAAGCTAACTTAAAGACTTTTTAGTTCCTTACCCTTTAAACACCCTTTAGATTAAGCCTTAAATAAAGCTACTTTTCCCTTAAGATAATAAGCTTAGCGGATATTTTTACTATATACTATTAATAAAGTTTAGTTTATAGGCCTTAATTGAAAATCCGCTTTAATAAATACTTCGTAGTTTCTTAGTTTAGTATTACCGTTTAGCCTTATTTACTATGGCCGCGCTAACTAAGGCGTTTTTAAGACTCTCGAATAAGAAAAATTAGCTTCTTATACAAAAGGCCTTATAATATATTTAATTTTAAAATATATATAAAATAAAAGGTTAAGTACTTAGCGAGAGTATTAAGACTAAGGCTTTAATAATAAGCGATAAGAATATAGTAAGTAATACCCTTAGTACGTTAAACCTATCTATACTTAGCGTATAAATACTAAAACTAAGTATAGCTTTAAGCCTCTTAGTAAAAATAATAGTAATATTAAACGAATAATTCCTTAGTTTTTATTAAGTACTAAGAAAAAAGATATACTTAGTAAGCCTTAAGAAAAACCTTAACTATAAGCTAAGGATATAAGGAGATTTAATTTATTAAGACCGCTTAAAGTATTTTTTAATAAAGTTTAAAAAGAGAATAAAGCTAGTATATTTTTAGGAGTAAACCGTTTTATTAACTTTATCCGCTAAAACGCTAGTAAAAGCAAAGCTTATATAGATAAATTAGATATTAAATTACCCTTATTGCTTTAAAGAAGTGCGGTAAAATAGTATTTTAAAGACCTCTTAAAATTATAATAAGAAGAACTTAGTAAGCTTAGCGTAAAACTAAGTAAATAAATCTCTGCCTTATAAAAGCGGTTTAAAATCTGCTTAAATATAGCGATATAAGTACTTTATAAAAAGCACTTAACTATTAAAAGTATAGTAATAAAGTCCGACTTTAAGTTTTAAATATTACGCTTATAATATAAAGCTAAGGCCGTGCTTTATTAGCGAAACTGCTTAATTATAGTAATTTAATAAAAGCTAGACGTTTATTTTTAAGAATCTTTATACCGTTTTATAAATAATAAGAACATTAACGGATAAGTTAATAAATATAAAGAAGATTTTCCTTACCTATTAGTTAAATATACCTTAAAATCTTAAAAGCACTTATTAATAGGAAAGAAATAGGTTTAACTTATAAATAAGTAAGGCCTAACTAACTATACTTTATATATACTTAAAGAATAGTTTAAAACGCTTAAACTATTTATTAAGGGCTTATTAAGACTAAGAGTTATATTTAAAAAATGCTTAGCTTAAGCGGATATATTATAAGCTTTATACCGTTTACTAAGTTTAGGGAGAAACCCGTTTAAATAGCTAAGGATACGATTTTAAGTATTTTAGCTTAAAAGAAAAAGGACCTTTAAGATTATATACTTATTAATACTAAAACTAAACTAAGTATACTTTATAATTAAAGAAGGAACTATTATAAATATCGATAATTATTTAAAGAACGAAAAGTATAATATAGAAAGAGCTTAAACGGATACTAATAAAAGCTTAAAGGAAACCGTAATTTATACTATAGTAACTTAGTTTAAAAGGCTAATAAAGTATACGGAATTTATAGCGAGGTATTCCCCTTAAGAAACAAACTTTCTTAATATATTAAAGATAAACACCCTTTTAACCTTTGCCGAGATATAGCTATATATAAAGGATTAAAATATACTCTCCCGCAGCTTATATGCTAAATATAGGATAAATAACATACAATATAAATACGCAGAAGTAAATATTTAATTTAATCTATAATTCTACATACTCTATATATTTCCTTATATTATTTCACGTATATAAAAGCAAGGTAAAGGCAGATTTAAAAAAGGGATATATAAAGACTATATGTATAATCTATGCTAAGTCGCTACGCTACCTTATATTTCTTATAGAATTAATTTCTAGGCTTATAAATATAATATTTGCTTAATAATAGCTATTAGCTTACTATATATAGTTACGCTAAATAAGAGGCTCTTTTTCTTATTACCTAAGTTATTTATAGCCTAGGAAGTATCTTTATAAAAAGGTCTTAGTCCTCCCTTTACTTAAAATAGATTATTAACCTTATGTAAGTATATCTTATCTATTTCTTTACATTTTAATATACTTTTTATATTTTATAATCCCCTTACTTATAGCTACTTACTTACTCGTTTCTATCCTTTTTTCGCTTTTTAATAAGTTATAAGCCCGGTTTCCCTTTAAGCTAAACTTAGTCCCGACCCCTACTAACGTTTTTCCGACTACTATGTAATTAGGAAATTCTAGTAAAACTTCTTTCTACCTCTTACGTGATTGCGCTTATAAAGTATATTTTTTCCGGAAATTTCCTAATATATTATCGGACTCGGTTTACTAGTTTTCCCCTTATTTCCTTCTTTTACACCTTATGTTTTATAACTATACTTTTAGGACTATATTAAACGATAGAAATCTGTTGAAAATCCTTTCTTTTTTAATAAAAAACGCACTTTTTAATAGCTTTCTTTATATATTATTTCGCCTACTTTATATAAAGTCCTTTGCTCTTTTTTTCATCTCTCCCTTCTACTCCTCGATTTGTAATCGGCTGTTAATATTGTAATAAGTAGTATATAAACCATTTAAAATCCCACCCTATAAATAAAGGATCGCGCCTTTAAATACCATTTCTTCTATATTTCTTCAGACCTTTTTATTCTTTCTTTTAACTAATATCCTTTCGATTAATATTCCTTTTTTACTTCTCCTTCTTAATCGACCTTTATACCGGAATACCTCTTCAGAATTCTATTATAAATATACCTACTAAAGAGGACTACTAATCTAGCAAGCTAAAAGATTCTTTAAATTTTTCCTCTTAGTTACTTAAAATAAAATCCGTTTCTATACGAGAAAAAGCCGCTAAAGCTGTTTTTTAAGATCTAGATACTGGATTCGCAGAGATCCTTAGCATATAGAGGATTTTATAACTTATATAATTAATAAAATAAGCAATGTCTTTAAGATTTAATTTTTAAGCAAAGTAAAAGACCTTTTAAGAATAACTATAACTAGGAATAAAGCGATGAAAAAAATATTTATATCCTAAGAAAGTTATACTCTTAATAAGATAAAGGAACTAAATAAATAAAATATAAAAACCTGAAAAACCCCTGCTATAAAGGGAGTTATATTAAATAAAACAAAAGACTATATAGCTATATAAGAAGGTATGCTATTATATAAAACGTAAATAGTCTTAGTATTATTTGTAGCATTGTTTTTAACGCTAGATGTATTATACGCAGTAATATTTTATGCTAGATTTGATTTTAATCTAGAAATACTATATTTTAAAGTACTAAATACAATTTAGAAATATCTTAATAAATATTCTAGCCTTAGTATATACTATAACTATAATATAGCACTTTATATACTCTTTTTCAAAGCCTATACTTATGCTAATTAAGCTACTAATCCTAAAAACTATAAGTTAGTCTCTAGATACTATTTCTTTATAAATAATAACTTTATAAGCTAGGCTTACTTAAAACAAAATTTTATAGCACTCTTTATATACAACGCTAAATATATAGGCCTTGAGAAGGGTAATAAAGAAGCTTTATATTAATATAGCTATTTTAATACTATAGCAAAAAGAATGTTAATAAAATATTTAAAAGCAAAGTTCTTATAATTCCTTTAGATAATTAATCTGCTTTTAAAGTAGTAAAAAACCTTAATTATATAAGTTAGGAAAACATATAAGCTTAGCATATAATTTCATACGTAATAGTATTAAAGCAATAAAAATAAAAGTTTGTTATAGAAAATTTAAAGATAATATAGTAGATATATTTAGTATAAGATTGGATTTTATACTATTTAATAAATTCCGAAATTTATTAAGAATTAAAGAGGCTATAATATAAATTCTTACAATAAACGTTTTTAGCTATTATTTGCTTTTTTTTAGCTTTCCTCTATATAACCTTTAGGGTTTTTACTTATATAAAGGTTTTCCTTAAATAATAAAATAAAGAGGTTTTACTTAAAATAATATGTTTTCCTTTTTAAGAAAGATTAAAAGCTTTAGGGTTTTGCTTAGAAAAAAGAGATTTTCTTAAGCTATAAAGAAAGGATTTTTCCTTATTTTAAAAAAGTTTTTTTCTTTACTTTAGTTAGTATGTTTAAAGCGCACTTATATACTATAAGTACCCTTTAAGGAAGGTTATAAGGGAGTAACATATACTTTCCCGCAGCTTAAATACTAAATACAGTAACAATAAGACACAATATAAAAACGCTGAAATATATATTAAATCCACTATTCAATTCTACATACTATATATATTTCTTTATATTGTTTTACGTATATATAGGCAAGGTATAAGCAGATTAAGAAGGGGTGTGTATAGAGACTATACGTATAATCCATATTAAGTCGCTACGCTACCTCGTATTTCTTATAGAATTAATCTCTAGGTTTTTAAATATAATATTAACTTTGTCATAGCTATTAGTCTACTATGTATAATTGCGCTAAACAATAGGCTCTTTTTTTAATTACTTTAGTTAGTTATAGCCTAGGAATTATATATATAAGTAGGCCTTAGTCCCTTTTTTACCTTAAATAGATTATTAAACTTATTTATATATATCTTATCTATTTCCTTACCCTTTCGCACACTTTTAAAATGTTTTTATTCCCCTAACTTATAGCTACCTACCTACTCTTCTTTCTACTTATTATGCTCTTTAAATTTATATAAAGACGTAGCTTAGTATAATAAGCGGTTATTTAAAAGCTATAAAGCGTTTAAATAGTTAAGGCTTTGCTTAATATTTAACTATTAAGCCTTAATAAGCCGTTATAATTTACCTATTTACGTTCATTAGTTTCTAGAAAAGCAAGGCTTAAGATAAGTATTTAAGCTTATATAAATACTAAAGCAAACTAAAGCTTTATTTAAGCCGACTTAATAAAGACCTTTTAAGACGTAACTATAAACTTCTTTTAACTAATTCTTATTTAAAGAGTAGGAAAAACGGCTATTATTTAAATAAGCAAAATTTACCGCGTATATACTAAGAAGGCTAAATAGTAGCCTCGCGGTTATAAAAGTTAGGATTAGCGCTTAGATAATAAAACGCTTAGCAGTTAATATGTTACTAAGCTAAGATTCTTTAGTTCTTTATTAAGGGGACCTTATTTAGTTTATATTAGTCTTATAAATTAAGGCCTTTAAAAGGATTAAAGCTAAAGTTAATTTAGTTTAGCTAAGACTAGTAATATATAAATAAGTAATTTACTTAACTACTATAATAATTTTAGCTAGTTTTAGCTAGGCCTAACTTATATAAGTATAAGCACTACTATTAAGGCGTAATATTATATTCTTTCTTAACGACTTTAAGCTCGCTTAGATAATAATATAAGATTATAAAAGCTTTATAGTAATAAACCGCTTTAAAGAACTACTAGTACTCCGCTAAACCTAAAAGTAAGGGTAATTATAAACCTTAATAAGTAGTTTTAGCTATTTAAAGAGGTTAATATTATTATTCTTTTAGTAGAAGTCTTTATAAAAAACCCGGATAAAATAAACCCCTTAAAAGACCTTTTATAAAAGATTTTATAGTAAACTATAAGCTTAAAATCGGCTAAACTAAAGACTTACTTAAACTTATTATTAATAAAGGCGTTTAAATTTACATTAAAGACTTTCAATACGTATTAACAGTTTAACATATCCTTAATTTATCTCCCCGCTTTAAAAAAGATTACGGAGTAGTATATATACGTATGTTTAAACATATATATATTCCCTTAATTAAAAGATAGTAATATAAATAAGTTGAATTAAGATTATGTCTATTAAGTAATAAGAATAAGAAAGTAATAAATATAATATTTAGCTAGCGAACTAAGTAAAATAGATTAAAGCGGGTTTATAAGCTAACTTTATTCGCAGCGCTAGTATTTATAGTATAAAAGATAGTAAAGAAAAAAGAAAGAGAAAAAGTAGTTATAAATTTATAAGGGATTAACGCTAATATTACCTTGAACGCTTAATTAATACTACTTTTAAGTAATATAATTAAACGCCTTTAAGAAAAAAAGTTTATTAACATAATAAACGTGTAATTGTTTATTTACTAGTTCTTAGTTTATTTAAACTACTAAGAAACGTTTATAGTTATAAGCTATTAAAGGCTAAAAAGATCGCTTATAATACCTTTAGGCTTTAGAAACTCTTAAGTATACGTTTAAAGATTTATTGATAACGTCTTTTATAAATACTAAGAATATATACAAGCTTAGATCGATAATATTATTATTTACTTTAATACGGCTAAAGAATACTTTTAATATTTAAAGGTAGTATTCCGCTCTTTTTATAATTATAATATTATATTATTTAGACTGAAGTCCTTTTTAGCGTCCTTGTTTTTAAAACTCCTTAGATTTAAAGTAAACGCTATTAGCTTAATAAATATAAATAAACATATATAAGCTTTAAAGAATATCGCGTTCTTAAAAACCCTTTAATAGCTTAAGAAATAGATCGGCCTTACTTAGTAGCTACGCTATATAGTCCCGTATTTCGCTAAAAGGTTAACGTTTTATAAAAACGGAAGATAAAGCTGTTTTTATAAAGTAGCTAATAGTTATGCGGGGGGTGCCTTATTCACTTAATAGTGCGGTTTCTTTATAAAGCTAGTATGTTGTAAAAATTTAACTTATTACGCTTAAAGTCATTAGTTATTTTAATATTAATACACCGCTATTAACTTAAAATAATAAGGCCTTTTTAGCTTTATAGTATACTTATAAAACTTCTTTTTACTAGCTACTTTTCTTTTTTTTCTTTTTTTATAACAATATATTTTTTAGTCGCTAACTTTTACTCGCCGCACTTTACTTTCTTATATATATATAGTATTATAAAGTTATAAGTCTAGAAGTAATCCTTAGTACTAAGGAGGTACTAATATTAAAAAAAGTAAATACTGCTAAATATAAAGAAGTAGCTAGTAAAGTAAATACCGCTAGCTATAAGTATATAACTATTAAAGTAATAACTAGTAGTTATAAAAAGAAAAACTATAGCTTAATAGTTAAAGACGGCTTGTATAAAATATAAGCATTATAAGTTAAATATAACTATAAATAGCTTAAGTAGGCTTTAGCTAGCAATAAGATTAAAATTTAATAAATCAACTAATGCTTTATATAATTAACTAATGCTTTATATAAAGCTAAAGCAAAAGGCCTCCTTTTAAAAAAGGATAAAATCTTAAAAAAGGTTTTAAAATAAGAGTATTTATTATAATAAGCTAGTTCTAAGTAGTAGCTAGTATATAACTTATTACTAGTAAGAGGAATAGCTAAAAGATTTTTTAATAGCTAAAAAAGTAAATAAGCGACTTTTTAAGTTATATAGGGGATAAGTTATAAATTAAGATATAAAAACATATAAAATTATATAAAAGGAAATCTTTTTAATAGTTTTAAAAAAATATAAAATAATTATTTTATAACTTTTTAAAGCTAGTTTAAACTTAAGAAATCCTTATAATAAGATACTATTACGGGCTATGCTATAAGAAGAGCTAAAGTTTTACTATAGCAAATAACCTTAAGTAAGGCCGATATATAGCTAAAGTTATATAAGACTTTACCTAAACTTAGCCCGACCTTAACCTAAACTTAACTAAAGTATAGGCTACTTAAGTAACCTATATAAAGTATAAAGCTATATAGCCTAAAAAAAGATTTCCCTTTTCCCTCTCTAGCTTTAGATAAATAATTATTTAGCTACGTGCTACTAAACTAAGTATATATAAGCCCTTAATATATTTAAAGCTTCTTTTAAACGAGGTTATTTAACTTAAGAAAAGACTTACTTACTATAATATAGCGTAAGTAAGAAGCCTACTTAATATAAGGGGGCTATACTTAAAGGGCTTAGGAGGGAGGGCTAAGAGAGGCTAAAATTTAAACGAAGGTTAAATAAGCAATCCTCTTACTATAAGTAAGGGCTATTAAAATAAGCTACTAAGTTTAAGTAAGCTAGCAGCAGATCTAATAGCTAATAAGCTAGTTTAAGGCTTTAATATAAAAGCTAAAGAAGATAGTAAAGATATATATATAAGAAGGGGCCGGCTTACTAATTAGTAGTTTAATACTACTTTATAATATAATAGTAAGGGCTATAACGCTTATAATAAAAAAGGAAGCAATAAAGAAAAAGGACTAGTAAAAGCTACTTATAGTATTAAAGAAATTTCATAGCTAGTATTGCTACTTTACGCCTTAAGCATAATATATATAAGAAAAATACGAGATTAACTAAAACTTCTTCTTAAGCTTAAAGGAGGTTTTTTACTTAATCTATAACTACTTAGATATAAGGCTATAATAGACTATAGTAACTTATTATAGTACTAGCGCGGATTAAGGTTACGATTAGTAAGAATTCCTTAAGTACCTTAATTCGATTTACCTTTACGTCGATATTTAATTGCAGGCGGCGGCGGCTATCCGCACGATTAAATAAGGAGAAAACTAAACGTTCGCGGCGTTCTTTCTTAAGTTTAAGTAAAGGCTCTTTAAGGCGGGAGGGGGGTTATAGCTATACGATATATAGATTATATTCTTAAAAGGCGCCTTAAGCCTTCGCTTTAAGGAGGCGCTTACGATAGTTAACCTTTTAACCTTAAGATTCTTAGCGTATATTAATTAAGTAGCGTAAATCGCGGTAAAGCTAAATAGGGTTTAGTAAACTAAGTAGCCGTTTTAAGGCCGGAAGAAGGTAATAAAAAGGGCGACTTAAGACTAAAAAGACTTAAAAGGTAATATATTAATAAGTAAAATTAACGCTATAACTTAGCTAAGAGGAGGATAAAGCTAGCTTAATATAAAAAAGTATTTCGCTTATAAGGTAATAAGGTATATCGCCCGCTTTTATAAAAAGAAGAAAGAAGGAACTTTATAAGTAGCTATAACTATAGCTAAAAAGGTAACTAAAGTAGATTTTAATTTAAGAAAAGAGGAACCTTAGTATAAAGTTAAGCGTTAAGGGAAAATAAGAAATAGTAAACGGCTTAAAAGTTAATAAGGAAGCACCTTACGCTAAACTTAGTACTACTTAAGGTTAGTATTAATAAGAAAAAGGGGCTTAACGTACTTATAGATATAGGCTATAACTACTATACTATAGTAAGTAAGGGGGTAGTAATAAGGCTATAAATGCCCTTCGCGGATAAGATAAGGAGGCTGCTATAGCCTTTTTTAAAAGATATACTAATGCTTTAAATAAAAAGGATTATAGCGTTTAAGATAAAGAATAATAAGCACTTAAAATAAATATTCGCTTATATAGTACTAAAGTTAAGCTACGATATATTCTTAAAGAGACTATAAATAAAGAAGAATAAGGTAGTTTATAACGCTAAGGGGTATTAGATTAAGTATAAAAAAGCGGGGATTTAAATTAGCCTTTAAGGATTAAAAGAAGCCGCGAAGATCGCGAATATTTAAAAAGCGAAGCTAATAAGCGCCTTTATCTTCGCGGCGGAGTGCTAATAGGAGAGGGCCTAAAGGGATAACTTAGGGCGACGATAAGCGCTTAACATAAAGGTTGTTATAATAAAGGATATAAAAAGGGCCCTTTAGCTTAAAACGCCGGTTAACTTAGCGGACTATATCCTAGCTTAAGTACTATAACCTTATCTAAACCGTTTCGCACTTATAAAGGCGCTTAAGTAACCCCCGTTCCGACTAAGCGTAGATTATAAGATTTATCTTACTTTAGATAAAGATAGTAAGGAGCCGCTACTACTATAAAGGCCCTTTTATAATATATTAAAAGAAGAACTCCTTATCTTTCGGAAGACTTTAAACGAGCTACTAAAAGCGAACCTTATCCGTTTAAGCAGTTTATTAGCCGCGGCGCTAGTATTATTTATAAAGAAGGCTAACGGCCGCCTATACTTTTACTACAATTACTAAGCCTTAAATATAATTACGAAAAGGGATTAATATACGCTATTATTAATTATAAAAACGCTAAAGATACTAACGAAGGTATATTAGTTTACGAAACTTAATATCGTTATAGCATTTTATAAGATTAAAATTGCAGAGGGCTATAAGTTTAAGATAGCCTTTTAAATAAGGTTCGGACTATTTAAGTAGTAAGTATACCTATTAAGCCTTATTAGAACGCCGGCTACCTTTTAACGCTATATTAACTAAGTGCTAAAAGACTACCTTTATAAGTTCGTTATAGCGTATATAGATAACGTTTTAACCTTCTTATTAAGGTCGCTTCGCGACTACTAAGATAAGGTAGTAAAAGTACTTAAAAAGTTATAAGAGGTAGGCCTTATATTAAACCTACGAAAATACGACTTTATAATAAAAAAAGTAAAGTACTTAGGTTTTATTATATAAGCTAAGGGTAAAGTCCGGTACGACTTAAAGAAGATTTAGGCTATTTAAACGTAGTAAGCACTAAGGAATATAAAGGGCGTTAAAAGCTTCTTTAGGTTTACGAATTACTATTATACCTTTTTCCCGCTTTATACTAAGGCCTTACGGTGCTTAAATAGCTTTTATAAAAAAAACGCGACCTTTTTATAAACTTATAAGCACTAAGCCGCGTTTAAGTTTATTTAAGAAGAATTTTATAACGCGCTAGTGCTATAGCAATATAACCTTAATAAAGAAATATACATAAAGGTAGATTGCTCTAAGTACGTAATAAGCGGTATATTAATATAAGTAAGACCGGATAAAATACAATACTTAGTAGGTTTCCTCCTAAAATAACTTAATATAGTAAAGTATAACTACTTAATTAATAATAAGGAATTGCTTATAATTATATAATACCTAGAATTTTAAGGGGTAAAGTTATATAATATATTAGTATTTATAGTGCTAATAAACTATAAGAATCTAAAGTACTTAATAATAAAGAGAAAGTTAAACAAGAGGTAAAGTAAATAAGTAATAAAGCTTGCCTTATATAACTTTATATTAAAGTACTGCTTAAGGAGGTTAGTAGTAGTACTTAACGCTTTATCGCGCTACGATTAAGATAAGCTAAAAGGAGTATTTAATAAAAAGGAAATAAGACGCGTAGTATAGATAATCCTAGATAGCGCGCGACTAATAGGATATTAAGTCCCCCTTAGCGGCGAGTATATAAACTTCCCGCGATAATTAATATAAAAAGAGCGTATTATCGCGATAATATAAGTAAAGGAAGAGAATATAAGGTTAATTGCTTATATAAGTTAGGCAGATAACCTTATTCCTTAAGATAAAGATAAGGCGAATAAAAGAAAAGTTTAGCTAAAACTTAACTTAAACTTAAGCTAAGATATACTTAAGGAATAAGCAAGACCGGCCCGCGTATTTAATAAGTAAGAGATATAAAAAAGGTAAATAGCGATAGAATAAAGGGATAAGGAGTACTAAGTAATATTTTAAGTAATATAAAACGGCGATTAATTGCTTACTTTTAAATAGTTATTTAAGGTTTAAGTAAGTAAGTATATAATTAATATAAAAGGGCGCCTTTACTTTAAAGACCGGCTTTAAGTGCTAGGTAAGGCTTAATACCTTTAAGAGGGGGAGGATAAAGAGCTAGATAAGCTTTAAGTATTAATTGCTTAGCGGATATATAACTTAATAGCGGTAAGATACTTAAGGCGCGAGGGGATGCTTATAATACTAGTTTAAGAGTTTCTTTAGCTAGGCTAGTTATTAACGGTACGCCGGCTTATTACGAACTACGGGCTATGCGGTAAGGGGTATATCTAAAGGTAACTTTAAAAAGGGCTCCTTTAACTATTACCGCCCTTTATATAGCCGTTTATATACTTAATAATAGACTTTATAGTTAACTTACCGCTAATAAGGACTAAAGGCTCCGGGAACCTTTAAGTAATAATAAATAGGCTAATAAAAGCAATAACTTTAAAAGCAATACCGACGATAAGAGTAATAGTATATACTATTAAGTTCTTATAATCTTACTTCCGCTTTTATAGAATATTAAAGTCTATTATTTTAAATCGAGGGACGAACTAAATAAAGTAATTTTAAAAGAAATTCTATTAATAAACTAAGGTTTAAAAGAAACTAAGTTCGGCCTACTACCTATAAACTAATAAAGCGATAAAGCGCGCGAATTAAAAGGTATAAGTATACCTTTATATATATATTTATTATAAGTAAGACAATTAAGGGGTATAGCTACCCTACGCTTAAGCAGCGCTTAATAATTAAGTAGTATTAATAATAAGTATAAGCCCTTTCTTCGCTACGTATAAGTATAATATTAAGCCGATTTAGATTATATAAGAAGAGGGACCGCTTATACTTAATATAAAGAGCGTATTAAGCCTTATATAAAAGATAAAGGAGGTCGCCGACTTCCTTTAAATAGCGATCGCCGCGTTATAAGTAAGATAAAAGGAGATAGTAAACCGGTCGCGTATATTAGTAAAAAGACTTTAAATAGGCGATAAGGTATAGCTAAATATAAGGAAGTATATTATAGATAGGCCTTACTAAAAGCTTAATTAGCTATACTAAAAGTATACTATAATAAAAGTAGTTAGCTTATATATAGTAAAACTTAATATATTAAGGAAGGTATAGAAAAGACTATATATAAAGTCCCTTTACCATATAGCGGATAACCCCTTACTTAGCTAAGTAGTCGATAATTACTAGCTACCGCTAGTAATTAAGGAAAATAACGAACTAAATTATATCGTAAAAAGGATTAAGTAAGCCTAATAAAGATAGATTAAAAAGAGAAGATAGCGCTAAGTCTTAATAAAGTAGTATAAGTATACTAATTTAATATTATAGCTAATTAACGACTTTTAAAATATAATTACCTTAAAGGAATTCGAGGGATAATATAGTAACGTAATAAAGAACGACGGGGGCGAGGCAGAAGGATAATAGTAAGCTAAGCTAAGGAATAAGAGATAAGATAAGGGAAATAGCGGAAAAAAGGGAAAAAACCGGGAAAAATAAAATAAAGTTTCGGGCTACGCTTAATAAACGTTAAGACGATTTTAAACAATAAGTATAAAGAGGATACGCTATAAAAGCATACTAAGCATAAATAATCAAAAGATAGATAGGAGATATAATAAGAAAAAATAAAATATAAAGTAAATATAAATAAAATATATAAGAAACTACGACTTAATTAAAGTAAGCTACTTACTACTTACTAATATTAATAAATTAACCCTAAACGTAAGGGTATATTTAAGCCTAGCGCGCTATAGTAATAATAAAAGCTAATTTTATATACTATAGTAATCCTTAGTAATATCCCTTTAGCTAGCGTTAATTTAAAATCGGAGAATATATATATAAGTTAATATAATAATCCTTAAACGTCTTTTTAGATATATAGTCTTAAAGCGTATTTACAGCGGCGATTATATCGCTAATATATTAATATCGCGTTAGCGTTATATTATATATAGTTTAAGAATAAGGACGGATAGGTAAATAGTATAATTTAGTATAAGTATAAGTAAAATAATTATAAGTATAAAGCAAGGCTTAATTTTAATAAGCCTTATATTAAGTATCCGCGTTAAGAGACGCTATATATCCGATATATATAAAGTAAGGGGGGCGTTATATAGTAGTACTATCTATCGCGCTTTGCTTATTAAGCGATAGCGGTAGGCGCGAAGATTAACGCGAAGGCGGTAGTGTATAGTCGCCAGGCGTGCTAAGGGGCGCCGGATAGGAAGACGCCTATAATATAGCGGGAGATAAGGCGCGGGGGGTTATAGTAAATATATTAAGGCGTAGTGTAGCGAAGCTATTATAAAAGGGGGCGCGCGCATAAGAAGATTAGTAATTAAAAAAGGAAAAGAGAGGAGAGAGGGAAAGGAAAAGAGAAAAGGTATTTATACTTAAAGACTATAAGTAGCCGGAAGGTAAGATATACCTTAAGTATTAATATTAACGGTAAGCGAAGGAGATACGTTATACCGCCTTAGCGCTACTAAGAATAATATAGCGGCGCGGATAGGCGAGCGTATTACGTATTTAACGCTATAATCTAACGTTATTTTAAGGGATATATTAGCATATAATTATAAGTATAATAAGGATAACTATACTTATTAATATTAAGCGCGGAGCGGGGGGCGGGGCGGTAATATTATATACCCCGGTGCGTAATAGCTTAAAAAGGGGATAGTATTACGGGCTATACTATAAAAAGAGCTATAGTTATATTATAGCGAATAACCTAAAGTTAAGCTAATATATAGCCGAAGTTATATAAGACTTTACTTTAACTTAGCCCGATCTTAACCCGAACTTAACCTAAGTATAAGCTACTTAAGCGACCTTTATAAAGTATAAAGCTATATAGCTTAGATAAAGATTTCCCCCTTCCCTCTTTAGCTTTAAATAAATAACTATTTAGCTATATACTATTAAACTAAGTATATATAGGCCCTTAATAAATACTTTTACTTTATTTAGTTTAATTATTTAGATTAAGTCTTTTTCTCCTTTTTATAGTAGATTATAACTTAAATAAATTAAGCTATTACTACTTATTTTACTACTTAAGTCCTTAGGTATAAAAGTATTTTAATAGTATAAAACTAGCTTATAAAATAATTCCGACTTATAACTTTAATAAAGGTTACTTAAATTTCTTAAACTTAGTATATTCTTAAGCTATAAAACACCGGTATTTATTATAATTAAGGTTTATTTAAGTATAATAAATTGTAAAAAGAACGTTTACTTTTATATTATTATAGTTTATTAATTAGCCGTAGGCTAAGTTAAAGTTATTAAAACTTTTTAAACCGTTTATATATTTAATTAATAGTAGTTTTATTTTAAAGATTAAACCTTATAAACCTTATACTAAAAGATAAGCGAAGTTATAAAAGTTTATTACCTCTCTTAAAGCTTATTTTTAGTTTTACTTTATTATTATAAAATAAAAAGAAATAAAATTTATATTTATATTTCGTTGCCTTTAAAGCTTTATAGCAACGTAGTTTTAACTATGCCTTAAGAAATATATAAATATTATCGAAAAGGAAAGAGATATTAAGATAAAGAAAACTTTTAGCAATTTTAATACCTTTAAAAAAGCTTTATAAAAAACGTTGAAAAGAGTAAATAAGCAACAGTTAGTAAAGTAAAGATTAAAAAACCTAAAATAAGTTATGTCTTTATTAGCTTATATTGTACAATTTTAATATATAACCTTTAAGCTAAAATGAAAATATAATACATTTATAGCTACGTCCTATAAATGTTTTAAAAAAGAAGTTAAAAAAGAAGTTTACTGTTTAAATAAAGTAAAGACCTTTTTAAGACATATTAATCTAGCGATTTAGATAATTACTTAGTAAAATAAGCGCTAGTAGTTAAAAAGGACTATTTTACTCTTAGCAAGGTTATAAAAAAAAACTAAAAAAACTAAAAGGCGTAACTTAAGTAATATAACAAACTTAAATAGCTTTAAAAAAAGCTTTTTAAAGCCTGCTAATAAGAAATTTATTTAATGCTTTTCTTATTAAAAGGAAAGCTATATTATAAACAATAATATTAAAAGACGAAATCCTTATAAAAAGGGTACCGATTATTCAAAAGAATAATACCCTTTTAGCTTATAATTCTTAATACTTTATACTATTATCTTTTACTACAATTACTAAAAAAATAAATATTAAGCTTATAATACTAAACCTTAGTTTATTTAAAGCTAGTTTGCTTATAAAAAAGCTTTATAAAGACTAAAAAAGATTATAAGCCTACTAATTCCTAATAAACAATTTATAAAAATGATAAAATACTTTTTACTTTTATATAAATATTACGCTTTTGAAAAGAAAAGAGCTTTAATTTAAAGGACTTTTAATTATTTAAAAAGCAAGAAAATAATAAGCCTTTTATTTATTTTTTAAAATACCTTAATATAGTGTTTATTATTATTAAGGTGTATATCCGCTATATGCGTTAATTATCCTACTATATAATTACTAGCGCGCAATGTTTTTATATAGTTAAATAGTAAGACATTTCATAGTTAAAAGCCTGGCTTCCGCGCAGCACCTTATTTAATTTTTAATAGAGGTATAGGTTTTTTACTACAGTATATACGCGGGTTTTTTATTATTATATCTCTTATACCGGGTATATCAAGATAGGGAGGCTATTTAGGTATAAATCCGCTATATACGTTTATTATCCTACTATATAATAACTAGCGCGCAATGTTTTTATATAGTCGGACGGTTAAACATTTTTTATTATTAATAACAAAGCGTATAAGTAGCTTTTTTAAACTTACTACTATAATAATAATTACTTTATATACCTTATAATTAAGTAAAGAGGTAGCTAGTTTCTTAATTAAAAAAAGACTGAAAATAATCCCGCTATAATAACTAAAGAACTATTTATTAATATAATAATTTTAATTAAAAACATTAAAAAAGGTATTTAAGCTAATAAAAAGGAAATTAAGTAGGAGAAAACTAATAATTAAATTAAAATTAAATAACTTTAACTCTTTAAAATTTTTAATTAAACGACTAATAAAAACCTTTAAAATAGTAACTTAGCTTTAAAAAACAAGATTATAAAGCTAAAAGAAGATTATATATCTTTTTCTATATATAATACCGATTGAAATAAAGATAAAGATAATCTAAAAGAATAAAATAACGAGCTTGTTAATAAGCTTAAAAAAATATAAAATTCCTTAACTTAGCTATTAAAAATACATTTAAACGATCTAGTAAGTATTTAAAGATAAAATATAATCTTTATAAGAAGATTTTATATAAATTTTAAAATCTTTAATAAAGTAAAGTAATTCTTAAGCAGAATATTTAAAAATCAGTTAAAATAATTAAAAGAAAAGAATAACGACTTTAAGCGATAAAATAAGAAAATTCGTAAAAAAGAAGTTATAATAAATAATAAAGTAGTTATAAACGATAAGGTCATAGGAAATCTAGTTACTAAAGCTATTTAAACGCTAAGCAACTTAAATAAACTAAATCCGGAAAAATTATTAAGATCTACTAAGAAGTTAGTTAATAAAGTAAAAAACTTATTAGCTTAAGAATAATAAGGCTATATGTAAGGATAAAAATCTTACTTATATTAAATAATAATTCTTAAAGTATATAAATAACATTTTTATTAAAATCTAAAAGATATTGCTTAAAAGCACTAGCATATTATAGTACGATAAGTAGCTTTATTTTCTTTCAAATAGTAAAGATTATTAAACATTTTATTTAAAAAGAAAAAAAGAGCTTTATATACTACCTTACGTAAAAGAATTATTCTTAAAGTATAATAATAATAAGATTATATATAAAACTAATCCTCTTTTATATAAAATTGGGATTTTTAACTTTAAAGATTTTTTTAATAACTTAGCTATTTACTATTATATTATATTAAAACTACTATTTTGAAAAACAATATAATCCTATAATAAAGAAGGATAAAGGCCCTTATAGATTTTTAGATAATACTTTCAATATCTTTTTTTATAGTTTTATTAAGAATAAACATTAAATAAAATTCTTAAATAGCTTGTTACGGAACGTGAGATGTAAGCGCTCCGGCCACTCGTATGTCGGTATGTGAGATGCAAGCATATAGACGATAATTAACGTCCCGACCCCTAACTAGGGCCGGGGCGAGACCTTTTAGCAGTGCGGTATTATCGCACTGTTTCTCCGTAGCATAGCTTTTATATAGTAATACCTAATAATAACACAAAATATTTATCCGTCTGACTATATAAAACCATTGCGCGCTAGTTATTATATAGTAGGATAATTAACGTATATAGCGGATTTTAACCTTAATAATAACTATATAAAAAACAATAGTTATAATAATATTGAAAATAATTATATAAAAATAAAGATTGCAGTTAAAAGTATTATTATAAAAAACAATAAAAAGACAAATACGAATAAAAGTAATATAACTAAGACTGATATAATATAAGCAAATAAGATGCTAAAGCTTAGTAAAAACCTAAAAAGCTTAAACATTATTATAAAGCAACTTATAATTTATTAAGAGAGACTTTATTAAATAACCTTTTAGTTATTATATAGCTATACCTGAAAAATAAAGATAGGATTAAGAAAAACTAAAAGGAGAAAAAGAATAATTTAAAAAAAGACTTATAGTATTAAGAAGGTACTATTAATTTAAAGCACTTAAAAAAGAAAATATAATATATAAGACGTTAAAAAGGTATTATTAACTTAAAATACCTAAAGGATAATTATAAAAAATATTTAAAGATATTTTAAAGAAATATTTTAAAGTATTTATACTACTACTTAAAGATAAGATACTACTTAAAAGTAGTTAGGACTATAAAATTAACTTAAAAAAAGGCTTTAACCTTAAGTTATAAAAGATATATAACTAAAATAAAAAGCATTTTAAGTTTTTAAAAAAAATTTAATAAAAACTTAAAAAGGTTATATTAAAAGTCTAATTTAATATATAAAGCTTTTATATTAGCTGCTTTAAACAATTGTAAAAATAAATAAAACTAACTTAATATTTATTTTTAAGAATTAAATTATAATATAATATGAAACTTAACTTTATTACCTTTAATAAGTAAAAAAAAAGATAAATTAACTAATAAGTAATAATATATAAAAGTTAATATTAAATCTACTTATAGCTTAATTTGTATTTAAAAGGATGATAAATTAAAAATAGCCTTTAAAACGCAATATAAATTATATAAACTCTTATTTAGACTTTTAAGATAACTTAGTATAGTAATAGCCTTTTAAAATCAATATATATTTTATTAAAGTTTTATTTATATCAGTTTTATTCAGTCTATTAAAATAACATTTTTATTTATATTAATACGCTAAAGTAATACTAAAAAGAAAGTAATATAATAATTATAAAATTAAAATAGCTACGCTTAGACTTCTTACTTTACTTTTAAGGAGCTTTGTAAAACCCCGCGGCGGAAACGCTTAAAGTATACGCTATAAAAGCTTGCTTAAAGAGACGTAATAAATATTACTAGTTAGACCCCGCTAAGGTTTTAAGATATAACTATAAATACTTAAAAGCTTATCTAATTATAGTTTACGATAATTTTAACTATAAAGGATATTATAAAAGCTATTTAACGGATTTTACCGGCATTTTTAAGGGATATTTAAGGATTTCTATAGGATATCTTAATTATAGTTTAGCCTATTTTTAATTAAGGAAATACCTTAAAAATATAAGATAGACTTTACCGCGATTTCTAAGGGATTTTTAAGGATATTGAAAAGATTTTCTTAATTATAGTTTATAATATGTTTAACTAAGCTTATACTTAATTTATTAAGTAATTCTATAAGGATATTTACGGCTTCTTTACGTATTAATAATAAATAGTAAGATAGTATAGTTTAAAATCTTTAAAATCAGCTTAAAACATTAAGTATAAAGTAGCTAGCTATACTTTAAATGAAAAAAAAGCTTTTTACTATTTATAAACCCTTATATACGTTTATATATAGTAATAAGTTTATTATATCGGTTTAATTCGGAGTAATAGATTTATAGTACTAGTTTTAACTAGCGGTATTTAGTTTATAATATTAGCTTTAATTAGTAGTAATTAATCTATGCTTTTTCCTCTTATCCTTATACTATAAAGCATAGTAAATAGTAGCAATTTTAACTTATTTAGATAAAAATCCTTTAAATAGCTATAAAGCTAAAAGTAACTATATCGCACGATAAAGCACTTATCCTATAAGAAGTTAAATATTAAACGATATTTTCTTTAATAAGAAGCTTTTATTAGTTTTTAAGTCTAACCTTAAAAATAAGTATTTCTTTTTTAACGCGCTTATAACTAAACTTAAAGATACGTAGGCTATAAAGGTAAAAAAAGCTATAGCTTACTAAGTATACTAGTTTAATAATCTCTTTTACCCTTTTTAAAATATTATACCGTAATAGCTTATAAAGCTAAATAGGATATAAAATAAGTCCCGCTTATCTAAGCTAAGACTACAACCTTTTTTAAGAGGTAATCCGCTTTTAAAATCCTAATAAAGAATAAACTATAAAACGATAAAACTTATATAACTAAGTAAACTAAATTTAGTATAACTTAAATAGATTTATTATCTTTTAATTAAAAGAAGTAAGAATAAGCTAGCTTTACGTTCTTTTTACTCCCCGCTTTTTAAATACTTTCCGGATTAAGCCGGTTAAAAAGCTACTTTTCGATTAAGATAACAAGCTTAGCGGATATTTTTACTATATACTATTAATAAAGTTTAGTTTAAAAGCCGAAACTAAAATTCTACCTTAAAAGATACTTAGTAGTTTTTAAGTTTAGTATTACTAATTAGCTTTATCTACTATAGCCGGGCTAATTAAGGCGTTTTTAGGACTTTTAATTAATTAAAATAAGCTCTTTATACTTTAAGCCTTATAGCGTACCGGAATTTAAGATATATATAAAATAAAAAGTTAAGCACTTAGCGAGAGTATTAAGACTAAGACCTTAGTAATTAGTAATACAAATACTATGAATAATACGTTTTAAACGCTAAACCTATTTATACTTAGCGTATAAATACTAAGACTAAGTATAGCTTTAAGCTTTTTAATAAAAATAGTAATGATATTAAACGAATAATTCTTTAATCTCCTTTAAGTACTAAGAAAAGAAGATATACTTATAAAGCCTTAAGAAAAACCTTAATTATAAGCTAAAGATATAAAAGATTTAACTTATTAAGACTACTAAAAGTATCTTTTAATAAAGATAAAAAAGATAATAAGGCTCGTATATTTTAAAGAGTAAACTATTTTATTAACTTTATCCGCTAAAATGCTAGTAAAAGCAAGGCTTATATAAATAAACTAGCTATTTAATTGCCTTTCCTTTCTTAAAGAAGCGTAGCGGAATAATATTTTAAAGACCTTTTAAAACTATTATAAAAAGAACTTAGCGAGCGAAGTATAAAACTAAGCTAATAGATCTCTATCTTAAAAAAACGGTTTAAAATCCGCTTAAGTATAGCGATATAAGTACTTAATAAAAAGCACTTTACTATTTAAGATATAGTAATAAGATTTGACTTTAAGTGTTTAAAATCGCGCTTATAATATAAAGCTAAGGCCGTGCTTTATTAGCTAGACTACTTTAATATAGTATTTTACTAAAAGCTAAACGTTTATCTATAAAAAACTTTATATTATTTAAGAAGAAACGAGGATATTAAGAAATAGATTAATAAAGATAAAGAAATTCTTCCTTAGCTATAAGTTTAATATACTTAAGGATCTTTAAGATACTTAACTTTATTAACGGTGCCGGTATTTATAGTATAAAAGATAGTATATGAAAAAGAAATGGAATAAATATTTATAAATTTATAGTAGATTAACGCTAACATTACCTTAAACGCTTACTTAATACCGCTTAAAAGTGATATAATTAAACGCCTTATAGGAAAGAATTTCTTTAGAGCGGTAAACGTATCGTTATTTTCTTATTAGTTCTTAGTTTATTAAGACTACTAAGAATACTTTATAGTTATAAGCTATTATAAGCTAAAAAGATTACTTATAACGCTTATAAGCTTTAAAACCTCCTTAGTATATATTAAAAGGTTTATTGATAACGTTAATTATAGCTACTAAAAATACGCGGCGGCCTATATTAATAATATTATTATTTACTTTAATATATCTAAAAAGTACCTTTAATACTAAAAAGAAGTATGTTACGCTTTTTATAACTATAATATTACCTTATCCGGACTAAAGTCCTTTTTAGCGTACCTATTTATATAACGCCTTAGATTTAAAGTAAATACTATTAGGTTAATAAGTATAAATAAATAAGTATAAGCTTTAAAGGATATTATATTCTTAAAAAACCTTTAATAACTTAAGAAATAAATCGGCCTTATTAAGTAGCTACGATATATAGTCTTATTCTTTTTGAATAAGGTTAATATCTTATAAAGATAAAATACGGAGCTACTTTAAGTAAGATAGGAAAAAGGAGTCCTTTTAAGGGGCTAAGGATAAGTATAGTATACTATAAAAGCTGCTTTTTAGCTAACCTTAAAAGAAAAAGAGGCCGTTATAAATTTAACTAAAAAGCTTATTAAGCCTTAATTTATTTACTACTTTAACCCTGCTTAATACCTATTTATTTAAGTTAACGCGTTTTAAAAATATAAAGTAGCGGATATAGCTTTTTACTTAAAGAAAAGTATAAAATAAAATAAAAAGACTTAACTAGTATAAACTAAAGTCTAGCTTATTATTTACTTACGCCGTGCCTTTTAAGGCTAAGAACCTTAATACTAGCTTATAAAGCTTAAAGTAATTAGTTTAGTATAAGTAGTCTATAAGCTATATACTATAATACTATCCGTAAAAATACTATATGTAATCGTTTTTACTAACTATATAAGTACTTATAAAATCGTATACTAAAAGTCCTTATTTTTTATTAGTATAAGATTTCATAATAAGCTAGTCCTTACTTTTAAATGCTAAAGTTAATTTTAGTTTAAAGTATACTATATTTTAAGCATTAAAAACATTATACTTAACGCCTTTTTATATTTACTATACTAAGATAATAAGCTAGTATCCTTAAACTAAGAAAGGAAATTCAAACGTAATTAAGAAAAAGAAATAATAAACTATATATTCTTTAATATAAAAGTATTAATCGAATTACCGCTCCGCTAAAAAATAATCAATAGATATATTAAGGATATATAATAAGTAAAGATTATTATATAGCTTAGCGTTAAGGATAGTATCCTAAAACTCTTATTTACTTTAGTTATAAAGGCTACTATACTTTACGGAGAATAGTAAATGCTAAAAAATATATATCGTTAAGGCCTATGCTAAGAAAATTGTTAAAGACGCTAATACTAAATATTTTTATACTATCCGTACTATTATATAATAAGATCTATCTAAAAGCTTCTTAATCTTATAGCTTAGTAAATATAAAAAGAAAGTCGTAAATAGCTATAATACTTATTAATATAAATAAACTAATAAAAGTAAAATACTAAAGTAGCTTATTTTAATTTAAGGCTTACTAGTTTTATATTATATAATAGCACTAGACTTTATTACTAAGCTCTTAGTAGTTTAAGCTAAATAATCCTTATAAAAAGACCTTATAAAAAACATCTTTAATACTTTAGTAACTACAACTAATAAATTCTTAAAGAAATATCTTCTTATTTTAAGTAATTACTAGTTTATAGCGGAAAACTAAGTATAAGCATTATATAATAAGCTATTCCGCGGTAACTAAAGGATTTAAAAGGGGATAATCTTTAACTAAGATATAAATTTCACTTTAGCTTTTTAGCAGACTTTATAATAAGCCTTTAAATTAAAGGTTTTTATGTTTACTACTTAGTATCTTTAAACTAATAGCTTATTAAAAAGGCAAAACTAAACTATAAAAATCGCGCTATAATTCTTTACTACTAACTTCTTAAACTTTTACTAAACTAATATATTAATAGTCTTTTAGTTTAGCCTTAATAATTCCTTCTTCTTAGTATTTTATATAGCTTTAAGCAAGCTTATTATAAGGATAAAAATAAAGAATAAGCTCCGGTTTTTTAATAAATACTTATATTAATAAAACTAACAGGTTTTATAAAATAAAGCTAAGTTAGCTATTACTTATACTTAAGCCGCTATAAAGGATAAATATAATAAAAAATACTACTTTCTTAAATTTAGGCATAGCAATTAAGTTTAGCTATAGCTTAATAAAGGTTATAATATTATAAATAAGAAACCGGCAAAGCTTAAAAAAAGACGTATTTAACTATTTAAAGTTACTGCTTAAGTAAGATAGCTTATATACTAGTTAAATATAAAGAGGTTTTTTAATATCTATTAAGTCGTTTTAATAGTATAACTACACTTAGTAAATAAGTTAGATTTACGCTTAAAGCTAATTAAAGATAAAGGGATACCTTACTTCAATAAATAAAAAGTTAAATAAATCTTATAAAGTTATATAAGAAAAAAAGGCGGCGGAAAGCTATAAAAGGAGTTACTTATAGCGTAAAAAGGCTAGCTAAGTAGCTATAACTTATAGGTAAACGAAAAAGCGGTTTTTTTACTAAAAATTAAAAAGGCTTTTAAAAAAGTATTAAAAAAGTTAGCTACTTAAGTAGTTCGGATAAAAGTATAATAAGCGGCCTTTAAAACTTAATATAAAATTTTACGTTTAAGAGAATTAAGCGGTTTAGCCTATATATAAGACTTAAAAGCTATTATAAGTTATAAGAAACTATAACTTACTATGCTTAAAGTAATTAATTATTTTAATAATAACACGCCGCTATTTACTTTAAGTAATAAGGCCTTTTTAGCTTAATAGTATACTTATTTAAATTCTCTCCGCTACTTAATTTTTTTTTTTCCTTTCTTCTTTTTATAACTATATTTTTTTTAGCTACTAACTTTAGCCCGCCGCACTTTACTTACTTTTATATATATAGCCCTTTTTACTTTAAGTCTATAATCCTTATACTTTTATTATAAGTTCGTTTATTATATAATATCTTTTATAGCTAAGACTAGCTATTTATAATTACCTTTTTAGCTTACTTTTATATAAGCTCTTATACCTTTAATAAAAAAGATATAAGTAAGTGCTTAAGCTATATAAAAATAAGGTAGCTATACTTTATAGCTTTAAGTCTTTTAGTAAAAGCTAAAACCTTAAGGTTTAAGTCTTTATATAAACCTACGCCGCTTTTTATAACCGCGCTTAAACTAATAAGCTTAATTTAAATTATAGTACTATAAAAGATAGCTTATATTCCTTTTTTTAAACGCTTAACTTTATTAACTCGCCCCTTAGCGTTTTATAGCCGCGTAGCTTTAACAGCCGCTTTTATAGCAACTTAGCTATACCTCCCGCTTAACTTTTATAGCTTAAGAGCCTTTATTGCCTATATATTTTTTTAAGTATAGTTAAAAACCTTTATTAATAGAATAACTAGCCGATACTTAACGCTTTTAAGCTAGCTAACCTTACTATAGTCTTAAGATTTATAGTTACGACTATAAATAGTAGAAATCCGCTTTAGCTAAACGATTAAAATAATATCCGCGCTATCCTTAACTATATATTTTAGGCCTAGCTTAACTAGTTTATACCTAAGTTTATAACGGCATTTTAAGCTATTATAGTAAAGGCTTTTTCTAACTTTATATATAGTCTAGCCTATATAACGGAATCCCCCTCTTAGCTTATAGCTATTATAGGCCTTCAAAATATATTTCGTCCCGCTTAGCGCACGCTTTTTCCTTTAGCTACTACGCTTAGCCTAGCTATATAAAAAGCATATAAGCGCCTTACTATAGTCTATTCGCCGCCCCTTTTTAATTAAAGTAAATAGCAATAACTAAGCTTGTGATGTATTTTGCTACTTAATCTTATAAGAGCTATTAATAATAATTAATAGAATCTTTAATAAGCTTAACTTTATAAGACTATATTTTAATAATAAGATTTTAATTATTAAGAGTTTTTGCTTAGCTAAAAACTAAACTAAGTTCTACTTATAAGCCCGTAAGGAATTTAAGTATAACTAAACTTTATTTTAAGCGATAAAGTTCTTAAGGTTTAACGTCTGCTTTATTAGCTATACTAACTATATACTTTATATTCTTACCTTTAAGGCCCTTTTTATAAAAAGGTTCTTTAGGATTATTAAATATAATTTAAACCTTAAAAGTAAGGAAAAAAGCACTAAGGCTAATAAGGACCTTATTACCCGCTTTTAAGAGGAAATATAAATATTAAATATCTTAATACTAACTATTTTTATTACTATTAGTAGAATAACTTAGTATTACTTTAATACTTTCTTAATAGCTAAATACGTATTAATTAGTAAAAAGGCGTAGGTAATTACGCTATATAAAAAGGACGATAAGTCGGAGAGTTTAGCGATAAAGAGTAAAAGATTGCTTAAATAGCTGTAGTAAGTAAGATATAATATTTCGCTTATAAGCGACTTATAAAGCTAATAATTAGTATAAAGAACTTAGTAAAAGATTAAAAACAGCGTAAAAGTAAGTAAGATAATAATATAAAATAAAGCTTAAATAAAGTAGTTTTTTATAATATATCCCGCTATAAAAAAACAAATATTCTTTAGTATAAAGACTTCTTACTATTATATAAACGCTTAAATACACGCTTAAAAGAATGTTAAAAAGCTTATTTTTAATATTAGCTAAATATACTAATCGCGTTAATAAGATAAAAACGTATAACTAAATAACTAGTAAAGATTTAAAATAAAGCCGCTTACTTACTATCTTAAGCTACTTAAGTACTATTTACTTAATAGGCCGAAATTACTATTAAAAGAATAAGGATAATATACTATTAATATAGTATAAAAACGCTACTATAAAGCTATTATTTAGCACCCCCTTTACTTTATTTTTACTTTAAATAAATAAAGATATTAGCCTTTCTTTTTTACTTAAAGGAGTTATTATAAAATTTAAATAGCTATTTTTAAACTCCTTACTTTACTTTTAAGAAGCCTTATAAAACCTTATAGCGGGGACGCTTAAAGTACGCGCTATAAAGGCTTGCTTAAAAAAATACGAAAAATATTACTAATTAAACCTTATTAAGGTTTTTAAGAAATAACTATAAATACTTAAGAGCTTATCTAATTATAGTTTATAATATGTTTTACTATAGAAAACACTATAATAGCTATTAAACGAATTATAGTAGTATTTTTAAAGAATATTTAAGGATTTCTTTAGGATATCTTAACTATAGTTTAGCCCGATTTTAACTAAAAGAATACCTTTAAAATATAAGATAAACTTAATTATAATTTTTAAAGAATTTTAAGGATATTTTTAAGATTTCCTTAATTATAATTTATAGTGTTTTTAATTAAGCTTATACTTAGTTTATTAAGTAAGTTTTTAAAAATATTAGCAGTTTATTTATATACTAATAATAAAAAGTAAGAAAGTATAGTTAAAGATCCTTAAAATTAGCTTAAAGAACTAAGTATTAAGTATCTAGCTATAATTTAAAGAAAAGATAAGCTTTTTACTATTTATAAACCTTTATATATATTTATATATAGTAATTAGTTTATTATATCGGCCTAACTAGTAGTAATTAGTTTATAGTACCGGCCTTTACTAGTAATAATTAGTTTATAGTACTAGCCTAAATTAGCGGTAATTAGTTTACGCTTTATCCCTTTATCTTTATACTATAAAGCATAGTAATATTACTTAAAGTATTAAGAAAAGCTAGCTTATATATTTTACTAAAAAGATATAGCTTTTATATATAAGACGTTTAGATTTTAAGGTATATAATTACTTATTCTTATATAAAGATTAACTATAAAAAGATTTTAATAATAAAAGGTTAGCTAATTACTATAAGTAATAAGAAAACTTAAAGCTTAATAAAATATATAAACTATTATAAAAAGTTTATATTAAACATTGTTAAAATAACTATACTAATTTTATTTATATTAAAAAAGATAAAAACAAAACTACTACGCCTTAGAGTATAAGGATAAGGGGATAAGGCGTAGACTAATTACCGCTAATTAAAGCTAGTACTATAAACTAATTACTACTAATTAAAGCCGGTACTATAAACTAATTACTACTAGTTAATCTAGTATAATAAACCAATTACTATATATAAACGTATATAAAGGTTAAGAAATAGTAAAAAGCTTATCTTTTCTTTAAAGTATAGCTAGCTACTTTATACTTAGTTCTTAAAGCAAGTTTTAAGGATCTTTAACTATATTATGCTTTTATTTATTATTAGTATATAGATAAACTATAAATATCCTTATAAAAGTGCTTAATAAACTAAATATAAGCTTAGTTAGAAATACTATAAACTATAATTAAGGAAATCTCTTTAACATCTTTAATTATCCTTTAAAAATTATAATAAAGTTTATCTTATATTTTTTAAGGTGCTTTTATAGTTAAAAATAAGTCGAACTATAATTAAGATATCTTATAAAATCCTTAAATATCCTTTAAAGATATTAGCGGAATCCGCTTAATAGTCTATATAGTATCCTTTATAGTTAAAAATATTATAAACTATAATTAGATAGGCTTTTAAGCCTTTATAGTTATATATTAAAAACCTTAGCAGGGTCCGATTAGTAATATTTATTATATCTCTTAAAGCGAGTCTTTATAATATATACTTTAAGCATTTTTATCGCGGTATTTTATAAGGCTCCTTAAGAGTAAAGTAAGGAGTCTAAGCATAGCCGTTTAAATTTTATAATAACTCCCTTAAGTAAAAAGGAAAAGCTAACGTCCTGATTAGTTTAAAGTAAAAATAAAGTAATAGGGGCGTTAAATAATAGCTTTATAGCAGCGTCTTTATACTATATTAATAGTATACTATCTTTATTCTTTTAATAGTTGTTTTAGTCTTTTCGGCTAATAGTAGCTAAGTAGGTTAAAATAGTAAGTAAGCGGCTTTATTATAAACCTTTACTACTTATTAGCTATTTATTTATTTTTTATTAAGGCGATTAGCGCGCTAAGCTAAAACTTATAATAAGGTTTTTAACTCTCTTTTAAGGTATACGTTAAGGCACTTATTAAGTAGTAAGGAGTCTCTACGCTAAGGAATATTTAATTTCCTTAGTAGGATACGTTATAAGAAACTACCTTTATTTAAGCCTTATTTTATATTATTATTTTACTTACCCTTTATACTGTGTTTTAATCCTCCGCCGAGTTTTTTATATTACTTATTAGCTTTATAGGCCGCTTATAAGCGAGATATTATATCTTACTTATTATTACTATTCTAGCTATCCCCCGCTTTTTATTGCTAGGCTTTTTAACTTATAATCTTTTTTATATAGCGCTATTACCCACGCCTTTCCGCTAATTAATACGTATTTAGCTACTAAGAAAGTATTAAAGTAAGGGTAAGCCGTCCTACTAATATTAATACGTATAGTTAATAATAAAGTATTAAATATTTATATTCCCGCTTAAAAGCTAGTAATAAGGTCCTTAATAGCCTTAATACTTAACTCCTTACCTTTAAGGTTTTAAACGTATTAAATAGTCTTAAAGAACCTTTTTATAAAGAGAGCCTTAAAGATAAAAATATAAAGCGCGTAGTTAGTATAGTTAATAAGGCGGATATTAAATCTTAAGAATTTTATTGCTTAAGTTAAAGTTAAGTCGTAGTTAAACTCTTTTTAAGCTTATAAGTAAAACTAAGCGTAGTTTATAGCTAAACGGAAACTCTTAATTATTATAATCTTAGTACTAAAATATAGACCTACGAAGCTAGGCTTATTAAAGATCGTATGAGTTACTATTAATAGCTTTTATAAGATTAAGTAGCGAAAGATATTATAAGGCTAGTTATCGCTATCTCTTTTAGTTAAAGAGGGATAGCGGATAGACTATAATAAGGCGCTTATCTACTATTATATAGCTAGGCTAAGCATAGCAATAAGGGGAAAAAGTGTTTACTAAGCGGGACTAAACGGGTCTTTAAAGCCTATAGCGGCTATAAGCTAAGAGGGGGATTTTATAGCGCGGGCTAGACTATATATAAAACGAGATAAGGTTTTAGCTTTAGTAGCTTATAACGCCGCTATAAACCTAGCTATAAACTAATTAAGCGAAGCCTTAAATATATAGTAAAAGACGGCGTAGATATCATTTTAATTATTTAGCTAAAGCGGGTTTTACTAGCTATAATAACTACTATGGATCTTAGGACTATAGCGAGGTTAGCTAACTTAAAGGCGTTAAGTATCGGTTAGTTATTTTATTAATAAAGATTTCCGGCTATATCTTAAAAAAGATATAAGAGGTAAGGGCTTTTAAATAGTAAGAGCTAAGTAATAGGTATAGCTAAGTTACTTAGAAACTAGCTATTTAGACTACGCTGTAATATAAAGCTAGGAGGTAAGTCGTTAAAGTTAATTATTTAAAGAGGGTAGTATAAGCTATCTTTTATAGTGCTATAATTTAGGTTAAATATATTAGCTTAAGCGCGGTTATCGAAAGCGGCGTAAGTTTATATAAAAGCTTAAACTTAAAGGTGCTAACTTTTATTAAAAGACTTAAGGCTATAAAGGATACCTGCCTTATTTTTATAAAGCTTAAGCGCTTGCTTATATCCTTTATATTAAAGGCATAAAGGCTTATAAGAAAGTAATCTAAAGAGGTAATAATAAATAGCTAGTCTTAGCTATAAAAAACGTTAAACGATAAAGGGACCCGGAATAAGAGTATAAAAATTATAGGCTTAAAGTAAAAAAAGTTAAATATATAGGAGTAAGTAAAGTACGGCGGGCGAAGGCTAGCGGTAAAGGAAAATATAGTTATAAAAAGAAAAAAGGAAAGAAGAGAGGGCGGGCGGCGGAAAAGATTAAAATAAGTATATTATAAGGCTAAAAAGGCCTTGTTACTTAAGGTAAACGGCGGTATATTATTATTAAAATAACTTATTACCTTAAGTATAGTAAGGTATAGTTTCTTAAAACTTATAATAGCTTTTAAGTCTTATACTTAAGCTTAACTATTTAATTCTCTTAGTTAAAGAGTTTTATATTAAGTTATAAAAGCTATATTTTATGCTTTTATTTAAACTACTTAAGTAGCTAACTTCTTTTATGCTTTTTCGAAGGCTTTTACGATTTTCTATAAAAAGACTGCTTTTTCGTTTACTTATAAGTTATAGCTACTTAGCTAGCCTTTTTAAGCTATAAGAAACTCCTTCTTTAGCTTTCCGCCGCCTTTTTTTATTATATAGCTTTATAAGATTTGTTTTACTTTTTACTTATTTAGGTAAAGTCTCCCTTTATCTTAAACTAGGCTTAAGCGTATAGCTAGCTTATTTACTAAGAATAGTTATACTCCTTAAATAACTAAATAGATATTAAAGGACCTTTTTATATCTAACTAATATATAAGCTATTTTACTTTAGCGGTAACTTTAAATAGCTTAGTAAATCTTTCTTTAAGCTTTGCTAGTTTACTATCTGCGATTTAATAACCTTTATTAAGCTATAGTTAAACTTAATCGCTAAGCTTAAATTTTAGTAGGCGGTATTTCTTATTATATCTATTTTTTATAGCGGCCTAAGCATAAGTAATAGCTAACTTCGCTTTTTTTTATAAGACCTCTTAGTTTTATAAGTATAAGTAGTTACTTAAAAACTAAAAGGTTTATTATTTTTATCCCTATAATAAGCTTACTAAAAGCTATATAAAGTATAAAGAAAAAGAAATTATTAAGGCTAAACTAAAAAGCGATTAGTATATTAGTTAAGCGTAAGTTTAGAAAATTAGCGGTTAAGAATCCTAGTGCGACTTTTATAGTTTAGTTTTGCTTTTTTAATAAGCTGTTAGTTTAAAGGTACTATATAGTAAATATAAAAAGCTTCGATTTAAAGGCTTATTATAAAGTCCGCTAAAATATTAAAGTAAACTTTACGTCTTAGTTAAAGATTATCCTTTTTAAAATCTCTTAATTAGCATAAAGTAGCTCGGTATATAATACTTATACTTAGTTTTGTACTTTAAACTAGTTATTACTTAAGATAAGGAGATATATCTTTAAGAATCTATTAGTTATAATTAGTAAGGTATTAAAAAAGTTCTTTTTAGGATCTTTTTATAAGTATTATTTAGCTTAAACTACTAAAAGCTTAATAATAAAGTCTATCGCTATTATATAGTATAAAACTAGTAGGCTTTAAATTAGGATAAGCTATTTTAGCGTCTTACTTTAATCGGTTTAGTTATAGTAATAGGTATTATAGCTATATATAACCTTATTTATATTTCTTTAAAGCTATAAAATTAAGAAGCTCTTAAATAGATCTTATTATATATAGGTATAGCTAGTATAAAAATATTTAGTATAAGCGTCTTTAACGATCTCCTTAGTATAAGTCTTAAGGACATATAGTCTCCGGCGTTTATTATTCTCTATAAAGTATAGTAACCTTAATAATTAAAAGAATAAGAGTTTAAGAATACCGTCTTTATCGCTAAGCTATGTAATAATCTTTACTTATTATATATCCTTTACATATCTATTAATTATTTTTTAGCGGAGCTATAATTTAATTAATACTTTTATATAAAGGGATATACGGTTTATTATCTTATTTTCTTAAATATGTTTTAATTCCCTTTTTTAGTTTAAGAATACTAGCTTCTTTTTTTAGTATAGTAAACGTAAAAGAGCGTTTAGTATAACGTTTTTAACGCTTAGAATTTAGCATACTTAAAGCGGGAATTAGCTTAAGTAATAAATCACGAGGACTAGCTTATTTTTAGATTTTATACTATGAAAAAAAAAGGATTTTTAATATACGATTTAATAAGTACTTATATAGTTAGTAAAGACGACCTTTTATTACGTTCTTTTAAATAGTACTATAATATATAACTTATAAACTGCTTATATTAAACCGGCTACTTTAAGCTTTATAAGCTAATATTAAGGCTCTCCGCTTTAAAGGGCGCGGCTTAGATAAATAATAAGCTAGACTTTAGTTTAAGCTAATAGCGTCTTTTTATCTTATTTTATACCTTCTTTTAAGTAAATATTTATAGCCGCTACTCCGTATTCTTAGGATATATTAATTTAGATAAATAGTTATTAACCGGGCTTAAAGAAGTAAATCCTTTAAAGCTTAGTAAGCTTTTTAGTTAAATCTGCGAAGGCCTCTTTTTCTTCTAAAATAAGCTAAAAAGCGGCTTTTACGGTATATTAACCCCGTCCTTAGCCTCTTAAAAGAACTTTTCCTTCTTATCTTACTTAAAGTAGCTCTGTTTTTCGTTTTTATAAGACGTTAACTTTCTTAGCAAAATACAGGACTATATAGCGTAGCTACTTAATAAAGCTAATCTATTTCTTAAGCTATTAAAGGTTCTTTAAAAACATAATATTCTTTAAAGCTAATAAACGTTTATCTATATTTATTAAGCTAATAGCGTTTACCTTAAATTTAAGGAGCTATATAAACGAGTATACTAAGAAGGACTTTAATCCGGATAAGAAAATATTATAGTTATAAAAAGCGTAGAATACTGCCTATAAGTATTAAAGTATTTTTCAGCCGTGTTAAAGTAAATAATAATATTATTAATATAAGCCGCCGCGTATTTTTAGTATTTACGAAGTATATTATAGATAAACCTTTAGATATATACTAAGGAGTTCTTAAAGCCTATAAGTATTACTAATAATCTTTTTAGCCCGCGAAAACTTAAAACTATAAACCTTTTTTAGTAATCTTAATAAACTAAGAACTAGTAAAAAAACGATTATACGTTTACTATACTAATAAACTTCTTTCCTTATAAGCGTTTAATTATATCGCTTAAAATAGGCATTAAGTAGGCGTTTAAGGTAGTAATAGCGTTAATTCCTTATAAGTCTATAACTACTTATCCCTTTGTTTTTTATTTACTATTTTTTATATTATAAATACTAGCGCCGCGAATAAAGTAGGCCTATAAACTTGTTTTAATCGTCTTTATTCAGTTTGCTAGCTAAATATTATATTTACTACCTTTTTATTCTTATCGCTTTATAAATATAATCTTAATACGACTTATTAATATTACTATCCTTTTTTTAAGAAAATATATATAGATTCGGATTTATTTATATATATTACTCCCTTATCTCTTTAAAGGTGGAGTAAGAATTAAAGGATATCTTAAACCTTTAATACGTATTTTAAGTCCTTAGCATAAATTTAAACGCCCTTATTCGTAGTAAGTTTAAGTAAGTCCTTAGTTCGGCCGAATTTAAGCTTATAGTTTATTATAAGATCCTTTTATAGAAAGTTTTTAGTAAGGTCTATCCTATTTAGATTTTCTATAAAGACTTCCGTTTAAGGAGTAGTAACGTTAACCTTTTTATATAGCCGGAACTACTTATTAAGGTCTATAATTATCCTTACCTTTTAGCCTTAGCGGAGTATTAATAGTTCTTTAAAATAGTTTATCGCTAAAAAGCTCTTATAATCCTATATTATTATCTGGGTAAGCTTAAAGTTATTAAAGAAAAATATTATATTATGCTTTAATAGCGGGGCTTAAACTTATAAAAGTAAGGTATAGTAAAAACTAGCTAAAATCGTTATAGTAACTAAGTAAATTACCTATTTAAATATTATAAATCTTAGCTAGACTATCTTAACTTCGGCTTTAATCCCTTTATAAGCCTAAATCTAAATAGCTAATATAAAGTTAATAAAGTCCTTTTAGTAAAAAACTAAAACAAATTAGCTAAGTAATATATTAGCCGCTAAGCGTGTTACTATTTAAGCGCTAATCCTTACTTTTATAACTATAAAGCTACTATCTAGCTTTCTTAGTATATACGTGGTAATTTCTAATTATTTAATACTAGCTATCCTTCTTACTTCCTAAACAAAGATTTCTTAAGAAGAGTTTATAATTATATCTTAAAAAGTCTTTACTAAGTCGGCTTAAATAAGACTTTAGTTTACTTTAATATTAATATAGGCTTTAATACTTATCCTAGGCCTTTCTTTTTTTAAATAAGTAAGCGTATATAAGTAAATCGTAATAGCTTATTAAGGCTTAATAGTTAAACGTTAAGAGAAGCCTTAACTATTTAAACGCTTTATAGCTTTTAAATTACTACTTACTATACTAAGCTATGTTTTTATATAATAACGTCTTAGCTTAAGTTTAGGGGGTATTTATCTTCTATATATTAATAAAGCTTATTCTTTAAGGGGAATACTTCGCTATAAAATCTATATACTTTATTAGCGTCTTAAACTAAGTTTACTATAATATAAATTGCGGTTTCTTTTAAGCTTTTATTACTATTTATTTAAGCTCTTTTTATATTATACTTTTCGTCTTTTAAATAATCGTTAGTCTTTATTATAGTTTCTTTCTTAGTTATAAGGTATACTTACTTTAGCCTTAGCGTTAATAAGTATATAGTCTAAAAGGTTCCTTATTTATTAAGCTAAAGGTCCTTAGCTTATATCCTTAGCTATTTAAACGGGTTTCTCTCTTAACTTAATAAGCGCTATAAGGCTTATAATATATCCGCCTTTACTAAGCGGTCTAAGAATATAGCCCGCGGCCTTAGCAAGCCCTTAATAAATAGCCGGGGCGTCTTAAACTATCCTTTAAGTATATATAAGGTATAGCTAGTTAGCCTTCGCCTTTTTATAAGTTAAACCTATTTTTTTCGTGCTAGTAAGTGCTTTTAAGATCCTTAAGTTTATTTAACTTATAGCTAAAGAAGAATTTCCTTATATTTATTAATCTATCTATTAATATCCTTATTTCTTACTAAACGTTATTAAGATTCTTATATATAAATATCTAGCTTTTAGTAAATTATTATAAATAAGTAGTTTTATTAATAAAGCGCGGCCTTAGCTTTATATTATAAGCGCGATATTTAAGACTTAAAGTCCGACTTTATTACTATATCTTTAATAGTAAAGTGCTTCTTATTAAGTGCTTATATCGCTATATTTAAGTAGATTCCGAACTATTTTTATAAGGCGGAGATCTATAAGCTTAATTTAATACTAAGCTCCTTAAGTTCTTCTTATTATAGTTCCGATAAGTTTTAAAAATACTATTCCGCCGCACTTCCTTAAAGGAAGGAGGGCAATTAAATAGCTAATTAGTCTATATAGGCCTCGCCTTTATTAGTATTTTAGCAGATAAAGTTAATAAAATAGTTTACTCCTTAAAATATACTAGCCTTATTATCTTTTTAGACTTTATTAAAAGATACTTTTAGCGGTCTTAATAAGTTTAATCTTTTTATATCCTTAGCTTATAATTAAGGTTTTTCCTAAGGCTTAATAAGTATATCTTCTTTTTTTAGTGCTTAAAAGAGATTAAGGAATTATTTACTTAATATTATTATTATTCTTAATAAAAAACTTAAGGCTATACTTAATCTTAGTATTTACGCGCTAATTATAAAAAGGTTTAGCTTACTAAAAGTATTGCTTACCGCGTTTTTATTGCTTATTATTAAGGTTTTAGTCTTAATACTCTCGCTAAGCGCTTAGCTTTTCGTTTTATACGTATCTTAAAATTAAAAATACTATAAGGCCTTAAGCATTAAAGGCTTATTTCTATTAATTAAAAGTCTTAAAAATGCTTTAATTAGCGCGGCTATAGTTAATAAGGCAAAATAGTAATACTAAACTAAGAAACTATTAAGTATCCTTTAAGGTAAATTTATAATTAAGGCCCTTAAACTAAACTTTATTAATAGTATATAGTAAAAATATCCGCTAAGCTTATTGTTTTAAGGAAAGAGTAACTTTATTATAAGCTTAATCCGGAAGGTATTTAATAAGTAAGGTGCTAAAAGGTTTTAAAGTTAGCTTATCTTTACTTCTTTTATTTAAAGAATAATTAATTGATTTAAGTAGTACTTAATTTAGTTTACTTAATTATATAGGTTTTATTATTTTATAGTCTATCCTTTATTAGTTTTTTAAAAGCGGATTGCCTTTTTAAAGGCGGTAGTCTTAGCTTAGCTAAGTAAAGCTTATTTTACGTCTTATTTAACGTTATAAGCTATTGCGCTATAGTACCTTAAAAAGGGTAAAGGAGATTATTAAACTAATATACTTAATAAGCCGCGGCCTTTTCCGCCTTTATAGCTTACTTATCTTAAAGTTTTATTATAAGCGCGTTAAGGAAAAAGTACTTATTATTAAAGTTAAACTTAAAGGCTAATAAGAGCTTTTTATTAAAGAAAATATCGTTTAATATTTAACTTCTTATAAAATAAGTACTTAATTATATTATATAGTTACTTTTAGCTTAGCGGATATTTAAGAGATTTCCGTTTAAATAAGTAAGAACTACTACTATTTACTATACTTTATAGCGTAAAGATAAGGAGATAAGACGCGGATTAATTACTACTAGTTAAGGCCGGTATTATAAACTAATTACCGCTAGTTAAAGCTAGTATTATAGACTAATTACTACTAATTAAGCTAGTATAATAAGCTAATTACTGTATATAAGCGTATATAAAGGTTAAAAAATAGTAAAAAGCTTATCTTTTCTTTAAAGTTTAGCTAGCTACTTTATATTTAGTTCTTTAAGCTAATTTTAAGGATCTTTATTTATACTATCTTTTTATTTATTATTAATATACAAATAAACTATAAATATTCTTAAAGAATTACTTAATAAACTAAGTATAAGTTTAGTTAGAAATACTATAAACTATAATTAAGGAAATCCCTTAAATATCCTTAAATATCCTTAAAAAATCGCGGAAAAGTCTATCTTATATCTTTTAAGGTGCTTTTATAATTAAAAATAGGTTAAACTATAATTATAATATTCCGCGGAAATCCTTAAATATCCCTTAAAGATACTAGCAAAATCCGCTTAGTAGGTTTTATAGTATTTTTTATAGTTAAAAACGTTATAGACTATAGTTAGATAGGCTTTTAAGACTTTATAATTATATCTTAAAAACCTTAGCGGGGTTTAACCGGTAATGTTTATTATATCTCCTTAAGCGAGACTTTATAGTACGTACTTTAAGCGTTCTTATCGCGGGGTTCTATAAAGCTCTAAAAGAGTAAGGTAAGGAGTCCGGGCATAGGCGTTTAAATTCCGTAATAAGAACTAGTTAAGTAAAACTTAAAAGTCAATAAAGCTTTTAAAAAATAAAAGGATTTTTTATAAAAGAACTTATTTTAAATACTTATAATATAAAAAAGCTATTTAAACTTAAAATAGATACTTTAAATTTTTTTTTAAGTATAAAGATAAGCTAGTATAATAAGAACAATATTTTAAAGATAATATCTTTTTTAAAGAAGCTAGTAAGTTTAAAAACTTATTACTTAATTAATAATAACATATTTATAATTATAATTTACGCTTGAAAAATATATTTATACTATAACTTAAGTAATAGATATAAGTTAAAGGCTTATAGAAACTATAAAAATATTAGTTATTTTAATATAATATAGTAGTTAAATACTAAGTAAATAAAATAAAACGTATTTCTTCTTAAATTTAATAATAAGATTCTTTATAAGAAATGTGTTAAAAATAACTAGGCTAGTATAATAAGCTAATAAGTAAACGTTAAAAATAAATAAAAAAGCTTTATAAAAAGACCTTATTCTTCCTTAATCATAATCGAAATTTAAATATAAAAATGTTATATATACTATATAATAGATAAAGGGATCTTACTACTTTAGAACTCCTTATAAATTCTTATAAAAAGTTATATAAAAAGAAATATAAAAATCGCAAGTAAGACGAAAAGTTAGCTTATTATAAACATAAACTTTTTTTTACCTTAAAAATTAAGAAAATAGGTATTATAGAATCTTATAAATATTCTTTATATAGATATTAAAGTATTAAAAAAACTTATAATAAGATTAAAAACTATTATAATACTTTCAATCTCCGGTAGAAATTCTAAAAAGGTATTAAGGTATATAATACTTATAATAAAGCTAAAGTAGTAAGATATAAGCCTTATAGTAACTTAATTTCTTTAAAGGCTTTATTAAAACCTTAAAACCTTATAGCTTTTAATATTATTATTAAACGATTAATATTTATAGACTTTATTATTAGTTTAAAGTATAATTTTACTTTAAGTATTCTTAATCGTTTTATAAAGTATAGCTATTTTATTTAAGTAAATAAACTAATAAATATAAGAAAGTTATCTTATACTTTTATAAAATATATTATAGCTAGAAAAAGACTTTTAAGTTTAATTATTTTAAATAAAGATGAAAACTTTATTTTAAATTACTAGTAAGGCCTAATACAAGCTTTAAATATAAAGTAGAAATTATTTACTGCTTTTTGCCTTATAAGTATTAAAATAATAAAACAATTAAATTTAGTAATTAAATAATACCTTTAAAGCTATATAAACTATTAATAGGATAACAAGCCTTTTTTATTGCTTATAGTTTAGTTAACGTATAATACTACTTATTTTAAACCTATTAAGAATACTCCGGTATTTATAAATTTTAGTTTTACTTTTAAAGCCTATAAGGTTCTTTTACTTAAAGAAGTTACAGCTTAAACGTTATATTAATCTTTAAGTAAATAATTAGCTTATATAGATCTATAAAGATTAAATTAAAATATATTACTAAGAGAGTATCGTACTATTATTATAAAAAGCAACCTTTAAAAACTTTTTTATTTAAAAAAGATAAAGTATATTTTTTAAAAGAAATATTTAAACTAATAAACTAATAAGTCTTATAATTATAAAAAGATAAGACTTTTTAAAGTTATAAAAAATAGAAAAAGTTTATTATAAGTTAAAGCTTTTAACTAGTTTATTTATGTACTTTTTTTATATATTTTTATTAAAGCTAACTTTAAAAAGAGCTAAGTTAATTATAAATCTAGACTAAAAGAATATTAAAGAAAGCGAATGTATAATAAAGATTATACTTATAAAGAAAAAAAATCAAGGAATACTTTTATTTAGTAAAGTAAAAGATTTATCTTAGTATAAATAATACCTAAGAACTAGTAAAATACTTAATAAATACTTTAAGAAAAGTTTAAGAATTTAATTAACTAAATTTATAAGTAAATATATTAGCTTCTTTAAGCTAAGATTTCATTATAATCGTTAAATAGTAGAAATTTAAGACAGTTAAGTAAAGAACATATATTATAGTTAAGTTTATATAACTTCGTATTATTTTTTTTAAAGATAAGAATCTCTTTGTTAATTTTAAGAAAGGTTTATTAAGAAAAAATAAAGATTTTATTTAAAGAAACTTAAGGTATGTAATTTTTAAAGTAGGATTTCTTAAAATTCTTAACCTATCTTTCTAAGTTTAAAAAGACTTTGAAAAGGGGAGTATATTTTAAATTTACTATTCTATAAGTGATTTTAAGTCCTTAAGAGGTATTTATATTAAGTAAAGTAAATACCACTAAATATAAAAAAGTTGCTAATTAAGTAAATACTACTAGCTATAAGTAGATAATAATTAAAGTAAGTACTAGTAGTTATAAAGATAAATAACATAGCTTAATATTTAAAGACGGCTAGTATTAAACATAAGTAGTATAAGTTAGATATAGCGATATATAGCTTAAGTTAGCTTTAGCTAGTATTAAGAGTATTATATAAGAAACTAATACTATATATAATTAACTAATACTTTATAAAAAGCTAAGGTAAAAGGCCTGTCTTTAAAAAAGAATAAAATATAAAGAAAGGTTTTAAGATAAGAATATTTATTATAAAAAGCTAGTTATAAGTAATAGTTAGTAAATGACTTATTATTAATAAGAAAGATAAATAAGAAGATTTATAATAGCTAAAAAAGTAGTTAAGTAACTTTATAAGTTATATAAAGTATAAGTTATAGATTAGTATATAAAAGTATATCAAAACATATTAAAAGGAAGCCTTTTAGTAGCTTTAAAAAAGTATAAAAAGAGGGTTTTCCTTTTTTTTAATTCTTTACATTTTTTTTCAAGCTAGTTTTAACCTAAGAAATCTATATAATAAGATACTTTTACTTTATTTAGTTTAATCCTTTAAATTAAGTCTTTTTCTTCTTTTTAACAGTTAATTTTAACTTTTATAATTTAAGGTATTACTACTTCTTTAACTACTTAAGTCTTAAGGTAAAAAAGTGTTTTAGTAATATATAGCTTTTTTTACTTTAAGATTAAAATCTTTATACTTTTATTTAAAGTCTTTTTATCACTTAATATCCCTTAAATCTAAGATTAGCTATTTTATAACTACTCTTTAGCCTACTTTTATATAAGCCTTTATACTTTAAATATAGCAGATATAAGTAAGCGCTAAAGCTTTATAAAAATAAATAAGCTATCCTTAATAGCTTTAAGCTTTTTAGCAAAAGAAAAAAACCTTTAAGTTAAAAGATTTATATAAAACTATAACGCTTTTTATAAAATAGCTTAAGCTAATAAATTAAACTTAAATTATAACGTTATAAAAGATAGCTTATAATACCTTTTTTAATACTTAACATTTATAACTTATTTATTAGTATTATATTAAAGTATAGTCTTTATAGCCGTTCTTATAGTAACTTAGCTATACTTCTTACTTAGGTTTTACCTTTTAAAAGCCTCCGCCGCTTATATTTCTATTAAAGCATAGCCGGAAATCTTTATTAATAAAATAATTAGCTAATACTTAATACTCTTAAGTTAATTAACTTAATTATAGTCTTAAGATTTATAGTAGCTATTATAGTTAGTTAAAACCCGCTTTAGCTAAAGAACTAAAACAATATTTATATTATCTTTAATTATATATTTTAAGCTTAGCTTAATTAGCTTATAGCCGGATATGTCATAGTATTTTAAGTTATTATAGTAAAACTCTTATTTTCCCTAGCTTATAGTTTAAGCTATATTATAAAGTCCCCTTTTTAGCTTATAACTACTATAAGTTTTAACAACCTTTTTAGTTTGACTTAGTATATCCGTTTTTTATACTTAGCTATTATACTTAGCCCGGCTATATAAAAGCATATAAGCACCTTATTATAGTTTATTTATAATTTCTATAACTAAAAGAGATAGTAAGAACTAGCCTTATTATCTATTACACTGCTTTGTCTTATAAAAGCTATTTATAGTAATAAATACAATTCTTAATAAACTTACTTTTACAAAGCTATACTCTAGCGAAAAGATTAAAATAATCGTAACCTTCTATATAGCTATAAACTATACTAAGTTTTACTTTTAAACTTAAAAGAAATATAAGCGTAATTTAATTTTTTCTTAAGTAATAAAGTTCTTAGGTTTAAATATCCGCTTTATTAGCTATAATAATTATACGCTTAATATTTTTACTTTTAAAGCCCTTTTTATATTAAGCTTTTTTAATACTATGAAGAATATTTCAAACTTCTAAAGCAAGAAAGGAAGTATTAAGGTTATTTAAAACCTTATTAACTGCTTTTAAGCAGGAATTTAAATATTAATACCTTGTTACTTACTATACTAATAATAATATAAGATGTTTAACCGTTTAACTATATTAAAACATTACGCGCTTGTTATTATATAGTAGGATAATTAACGTATATAGCGAATTTATACCTAAATAGCCTCCTTATCTCGATATACCCGGTATAAGAGATGCGATAGTAAAAATCCTATATATATACTGCAGTACAAAACCTATTCTTTTGTCGGGAATTAAACAAAGTGCTGCGCGGAAGCCGGGCTTATAACTATAAAATGTTTAAAACGGAGGAGGCACTAAAGTATAAGAGGGAAAAAGGTAGCGAAAAGAGCGAATTTAAATTGCTTTAAAGGTTGAAGTTCTAGCTAGAAAGAAGAGAGGAAAAGAGAGTATTTTATAGGCGGGGAAAGGTATTAGCTAGATTATTATTATGCCGTTCCGGCGTATTAGAGTTATTTTCGTCCGCCGGATTATTATTATTTCTCTTCGGGCTGTAAAGTTGACTTTTCCGCTTATTCTTTACTAGTACTATTTTTATATTCGTCTTCGATTAGCGTAAATAAAGCTATTAAACTCTAGTAAAATAATGTTTTTATAACCTGTTATTTATAGTATATTATACAATTTAGCAGGATATTTCTTTATTATTTTAATAAGCTAGTATTAGGATTTTACTCCTTTACTGCCTCTTTTTAAAGTTATATTTATATATCTTTTATTAAATATTAAAACTAGCCTTTTTTGTTTTAGTAAGATATAGTAGAATTCATATATTATAATATAGCTTCTTTATATAATAGGAAAACCTTTAAAAAGAGAAAAACCTGTTCTTATTTTATAAAACCTTAGTAAAAAGGAAAAAGTATTTAAATAAAAAGAACTTCTTATATATATATAAACAAAAACGTATTTATAGTAAAACCTTTATTAAAGAGAAAAGACTATGTTTATATAGTTATATAAACAGTAAAAACCTTTTATAGTAAAATAAAACTATTTATATATATATATATAGTTTAATAAACATCTTATAGTAAAGGAAAAAGTATTATAATAATATAAAAACCTTTTATATAAAAGGAAAAAGTATTTATTATTAAGGAAAAGCTTAAAAAGTACTAATAAAGGTAAAATCCCTCTTATAATAAGAAATAAAGTATTTTTATAATAAAACTTAAAGTATTACTGATTATTTATAAAGCTTTTAATATAAATATATTTATAATTTATTCTTATAAAGTCCTAATATAGTATATCTCTAAGATTTATTATAATATATTTATACTACTTTTATTATTATTACCTATTTACTTAATTTTATAAAGAAACGACTTTATAAATATAGTTTATTTTATTTAATATTTTTAGTTAAAAAGAATAGTAAAAGAGGAATAAGCTATTAAGGCTCTTATTATACTTTCTTTTATATATTTAAAACTCTTTTCTTACTTTAAGAAAAATATTAATATGCTCGTGTTTAATATATCTTTTTAGATTTTTATAAGAGTATAAAGCCTTTTATATTTCTTAAAAATGTATTAAAAGCAAATTATTACTTAAAGATTAAAGTATATGAATTACCTGATATATAAAGTATTTATAGTTCTAACTTATTTAAAAAACTATTTTGTTTCTTATTAATTATAATATATTTATATATATTTATAAAAAGCAAAGTTTATTTTAAAAAGAGCTTTAACTAGCGTTTTTATAATATTTACCTAAAGTAAAAATATAGTTATTAAGATCCTTTTAAAAGTTTTATCTATATATTTATAGTATATTATATTAACTACCGATATATTATCTTTAATTTAAGTAAAAGTATATATTATAAGTACGTTTATAAAGTAGTTTTATTAAAAATAATGTATTATATAAGTAAAGTTATAAAAAGAATATATATATATATAAAGTATTTATCTTCTTTTTATAGCCTCTTTAAAAAAAGTATTATAAATATAGAAGTATAGTATATAAAAATTATATTATTTTAAAATCTCAATATCTATACTTAGACGTCTTGCTTTAGTCTTAAAGAGCCTTATAAAACCCCGCGGCGGGAACGCTTAAAGCACGCGCTTTAAAAGATCGCTTAAAGAGGCGCAACAGATATTACTATATACACCCCGCTAAGGTTTATAAAAGATAACTACGAGTACTTAAAAGTCTATTTAATTATAGTTTATAATATTTTTAAATATAAAAGATACTATAAAAACTACTAAAAAGATTTTATTAGTATTTTTAAAGAATATTTAAGGATTTTTGCGAAATATCCTATCTATTCTTCAACCCGTTTCTAACTCAATAAGTACCTTAAAAATATAAGATAGACTTTACTATAATTTTAAAGAGAGATTTAAGGATATTTAAAGGATTTTCTTAATCATAGTTTATAGTATATTTAACTAAGCTTATACTTAGTTTATAAACTAATTTTTAATGATATTTATAGTTTATTTATATACTAATAATAAAAAGTAAGATAATATAGTTTAAAATCTTTAAACATAGCTTAAAAAACTAAGTATAAAGTAGCTAACTATACTTAAAAGAAAAAAGAAGCTTTTTATTATTTATAAACCTTTATATATACTTATATATAGTAATTAGTTTATTATATTAGCTTTATTAATAGTAATTAGTTTATAGTACTAGCTTTAATTAGTAGTTATTAGTTTATAGTATTAGCTTAAATTAGTAGTAATTAGTCCGCGCTTTATTTTTCTATCTTTAAGCTATAAAGCGTAGTAAATAAAAGTAATTCCTACTTGTTAAAATAAAAGTCCTTTAAATATTAACTAAACTAAAAGTAACTAAATTATATAATTAAGCACTTATCTTATAAGAAGTTAAATACTAAACAATATTTTCTTTAATAAGAAGCTCTTCTTAACCTTTAAGTTTAACCTTAATTATAAGTATCTCTTTTTTAACGCGCTTATAACTGAACTTTAAAATAAATAAGTTATAAATATAAGCAAAGCCGCGGCCTACTAAGTATATTAGTTTAATAATCTGCTTTTTTTCTTTTTAGAGTATTATACTATGATAGCTAAAAAAGCTAAATAAGATATAAAATAAGTCCCGCTTAGCTAAGCTAAAACTACCGCCTTTAAAAAGTAATCCGCTTTGAAAATACTAATAAAGAATAAATTATAAAATAATAAAACTTATATAACTAAGTAAACTAAGTAAACCAAATTTAGTATTACTTAAATAATATGATTATTCTTTAATTGAAAAACGTAAAGATAAGCTAACTTTAAGTTCTTTTAGCTCCTTCCCCTTTAAATACCGTTAAAATAAAGCCGGCAAAAAAGCTACTCTTCCTTTATAATAATAGGCTTAGCGGATAATTTTACTAAATTTTACTAATAAAGTTTAGTTTATATGCTTTAACCGGAAATTTACCTTAAAGAATACTTAGTAGTTTCTTAGTTTAACATTACTATTTAGCTTTATCCGCTAAAGCCGCGCTAATTAAAGCGTTTTTAAGACTCTTAATTAATAATAATAAGCCTTTTATGCTTAAGGCTTTATAGTATACTAAATTTTAAGATACGTATAAAATAAAAGGTTAAGCACTTAATAAAAGTATTAAGATTAAAACCTTAATAAGAAGTAATAAAAAGGCAGTAAGTAATACCTTTAGCGGGCTAAACCTATTTATACTTAGCGTATAAATACTAAGACTAAGTATAGCTTTAAGCCTTTTAGTAAAAATAATAGTAATATAAAATAAATAATTTCTTAGTCTTTTTTAAGCACTAAAAAAAACAGATATACTTACTAAGCTTTAAGGAAAACCTTAACTATAAGCTAAGGAAATAAGGAGATTTAACTTATTAAGACCGCTAAAAGTATCTTTAAACGAAGTTTAAAAAGATAATAAAGCTAATATATTTTAAAGAGTAAACCGTTTTATTAACTTTATTAGCTAAAACTTTAAGAAAAGCAAGGCTTATATAAATAAACTAGCTATTTAATTACCCTTTTTCCTTAAAAGAAGCGCGGAGGAATAGTAATTTAAAGATATCTTAAAACTATAATAAAAAGAATAAAGTAAGCTTAGTATAAAAATAAGCTAATAAATGTCCGGCTTATACAAATAGTTCGAAATTCGCTTAAATATAGCGATATAAGCACTTAATAAAAAGCACTTTACTATTAAAGACGTAGTAATAATATTTTACTTTAAGTCTTAAATATCGCGCTTATAATATAAAGCTAAGGCCGCGATTTATTAGCTAAACTACTTAATTATAGTAATTTACTAAAAGCTAAATATCTATTTATAAGATTCTTTACCCCTTTTAATAGGAAATAAGAATATTAACGGATAAAGAAATAAATATAAGGAATTTCTTTTTTAGCTATAAGTTAAATATACTTAAGGATCTTAAAAGTACTTATTAGCATAAAAGAAATAAGTTTAACTTATAAAAAGGCAAGGCTTAACTAGCTATACCTTATATATACTTAAAGAATAGTTTAAGACGCCTTAACTATTTATTTAGAGATTACTAAGACTATAGGTTATATTATTAAACTACTTAAGTAAGCCGGATATATTATAAGACTTATAGCGTGTAACGGGTCGGCCCTAACGGGGCTAAAGCAGTGGTCATGCTACTGTTCGTAGCTGCTGCGGGGCAGCCATTTAATTAAACCACTACGTCAGACGGCGGCAGCGAGGATAAAAGAAGACGAATTGACTAAGCTGCCAGCTAGTTAATTGACCACGCCTATCGAGGGTCGGTTGCACGGGCGCAGCCCGGGCCTAATCCAGGGCCCAGCCCGTAACATAGCGTTTACTAAGTTAAGGGAGAAACCTATTTAAATAGCTTAGGATATAAGCTTAATCCCTTTAACTTAGGAAAAAAAAGACTTTTAAAACTATAGGCTTACTAATATAAAAGCTAAACTAAGTATACCTTATTATTAAAGAAAGAACTATAATAAAGATTAACGATTACCTAAAAGATAAAAAGTATAATATAAAAAGAGCTTATATAAATACTAATAAAAGCTTAAAAAAACTATAATCTATACTTTAATAAACTTAGTTTCAAAGGCTAATAAAGTATACGGATTTTATAGTAAAGTATTCCCCTTAAAAAATAAACTATATTAATATATTAAAGATAAATACCTTTTTAACCTTAGCTAAAATATTGCTATATAAAGACGTAGCTTAGTATAATAAGAAGTTATCTAAAAGCTATAAAGCGTTAAAATAGTTAAAGCTTCTCTTAATGTTTAAATATTAAGCCTTAATAAGCTATTACGATTTACTTATATACGCTTATTAGTTTATAAAAAAGCAAGGCCTAAGATAAATATTAATGCTTATACGGATATTTAGGTAAACTAAAGCCTTATTTAAGCCGACTTAATAAAGACCTTTTAAGATATAACTATAAACTTCTTTTAATAAATTTCTATTTAAAAAGTAAGAAGAATAGCTACTATTTAATAAGTAGAATTTACTATATATATACTAAGAAAGCTAAATAGTAGCCTTATAGTCGCAAAAGTAAAGATCGGCGTTTAAATAGTAAAACGCTTCGCGGCTTATATATTACTAACTTAAAGTTTTTTAGTTCTTTACTAAAAGGACCTTATTAAATTTATATGAGTCTTGTAAATCGGGGCTTATAAAGGGATTAAAGCTAAATTAAGATAGTTTAGCTAAGACTAGCGATATATAAATAAGTAATTTACTTAACTACTATAACAATTTTAGCTAGTTTTAGCTACGCCTTATCCGTATAAGTTTAAGTATTATTATTAAGGCGGGATATAATATTCTTCCTTAATAACTTAAAGCTTACTTAAACAATAATATAGGATTATAAAAGCTTTATAATAATAAACTGCTTTAAGAAACTATTAGTACTCCGCTAAAGCTAAAAAGTAAGGATAATTATAAACCTTAATTAGGGGTTTTAGCTATATAAGAAGGTTAATATTACTATTTCTTTAGTAGAAGTCCTTATAAAAAACCTAGAAAAAATAAACCTACTTAAGGACTTCTTATAAAAATATCTTATAATAAACTATAAGCTTAAAATCCGCGAACTAAAGATTTACTTAAACTTACTACTAATAAAGGTATTTAAATTTATACTAAAGACTTAAAATAGATACTAAAGGTTTTAAATACCCTTTAATCGTTTCCCCGGTTTTAAAAAGATAAGGGAGTAGTATATATAGATAATGTTAAATATATACGTATTTTTTAATAAAGAATTAGTAATACTAATAAGTTATATTAAGATTATATTTATTAAGCAATAAGAATAAGAAACTAGTAAATATAATATTTAGCTCGCTAACTAAGTAAAGACGATTAAAGCAGGTTTAGAAGCGGACTTTATTCGCGGCGCTAGTATTTATAGTATAGAAAATAGTTAATAAAAAGGAAAAAAAACAAGTGGTTTTAGATTTATATAGGATTAATACTATTACTACCTTAAACGCTTATTAAATACCGCTTTAAAGCGATATAATTTAACGCTTTTAAGGAAAAAAGTTTATTAATATAGTAAATATATAGTCGTTTTTCTATTCGTTTTTAGTTTATTAAAACTACTAAAAAAAGTTTATAGTAATAAGCTATTATAAACTAAAAAGATTACTTATAATACTTATAAGCTTAAAGAACTCCTTAGTATATATGAAAATATTTATTAATAACGTCTTTTATAAATACTAAGAAAATATAGCGGCTTATATTAATAATATTATTATTTACTTTAATATAGCCTAAGAATACCTTTAATACTAAAAGGCGGTATTCCGCGCTTTTTACGATTATAATATTACCTTATCCGGACTAAAGTCCTTTTAAGCATACTTATTTTTATAACCCCCTTAGATTTAAAGTAGACGCTATTAGCTTAATAAATATAGATAAAGGCGTATAAGCTTTAAAGAATATTATATTCTTAAAGAACCTTTAATAGGTTAAGAAATAAATTAGCTTTACTAAGTAATTACGCTAAATAGTCCCGTATTTTACTATAAAAGTTAAAGTCTTATAAAGATAAAAGATAAAGCTACTTTAAGTAAGATAAGAAGAAGGAGTCCTTTTAAGGGGCTAAGGATAAGTTTAATATACTGCGAAAGCCGCTTTTTAGCCTACTTTAAAAAAAGAAAGGGTCTTTACGAATTTAACTAAAAAACTTATTAAGCTTTAAACAATTTACTACTTTAACCCCGCTTAATAACTATTTATTTAAATTAATACGTCTTAAGAATATAAAGTAGTAGCTATAGCTTTTTATTTTAAGGAAGGTATAAGATAAGATAAAAAGACTTTACTAGCGCGGACTAAAGTCTAGCTTATTATTTACTTAAGCCGCGCCTTTTAAAGCGGAGAACCTTAATATTAGCTTATAATGCTTAAAGTAGCTAGTTTAATATAGGCGGTCTATAAGCTATATACTATAATACTATCTATAAAAACGCTATAAGTAGTTATCTTTCCTTATTATATAAGTACTTATAAAATCGTGTACTAAAAGTCCTTATTTTTTATTCGTATAAAATCTAGTAATAAGCTAGTCCTTGCCTTTCAATACTTAAGCTAATTCCCGCTTAAAGAATACTATATCCTAAGCATTTAAAAACGTTATATAAAACGCTTTTTTATATTTACTATATTAAGACAATAAGCTAATATTTTTTAACTAAGAAAGGGAGTTAAAGCGTATTTAGGAAAATAATGTAAAAAACTACGTATTTCTTTACGCGGAAGTATTAATTAAATTACTATAAAATAAGATAAAATAACTTTATTAGTATTAACTAAGGTCTAGCTAATTATTTACTTAAGCCGCGCTCTTTAAAGCGGAGAACCTTAATATAAGCCTATAAAGCTTAAAGTAGCTAGTTTAGTATAAGTATCCGTAAGTTATATATTATAGTATTATCTATAAAAACGCTATAAGTAGTTATCTTTACTAATTATATAAGTACTTATAGAGTTATATACTAAAATTCCTTATTTTCTACTAGTATAAATTTTAATAATAAGCTAGTCCTTACCTTTTAATAATTAAGCTAATTCCCGCTTAAGGTATACTATATTAAAAGCGTTAATAACGTTATATTAAACGCTTTTTTACGTTTACTATATTAAGATAATAAGCTAATATCCCCGAACTAAGAAAGGGAATTTAAATATATTAAAAAAGATAAGATTATAGACTACGTATTCTTCTATATAAAAATATTAAATAAATTATCTCTTTACTAAAAAATAATAAATAGATATATAAAGGATATATAGTAAGTAAAGATTATTATATAGCTTAGCAATAAGAATAGTATCTTTAAGCTTTTATTCTTTTAGTTATAAAAGCTACTATACTTTAAAGAGAATCATAAACGCTTAAGACTATATATCTTAAAGACTTATGCTAAAAGAATCGTTAAAAAAGCTTACGCTAAATATTTTTATACTAGCTATACTTAAATATAATAAGATCTTTTTAAAAGCTTTTAAATCTTATAGCTTAGTAAATATATAGATAAAGTTATAAACGGCTATAATACTTACTACTATAACAAAACTAATTAAAGTAAAACGCTAAAAGAGCTTATTTTAATTTAAAGCTTATTAGTTTTATACTATATAATAATAATAAAAACTTTATTATTAAACTTTTAATAGTCTAAGCTAAATATTCCTTGTAAAAAGATCTTATAAAGAGCTTTTTTAATACCTTATTAACTATAACTTCTAAATTCTTAAAGATATATCTCCTTATCTTAAGTAATAACTAGTTTATAGCGGAAAACTAAGTATAAGCATTATATACTAAGCTATTTTATACTAACGAAAGGATTTTAAAGGAAATAATCTTTAACTAAGACGTAAAGTTTACTTTAAAGTTTTAGCAGACTTTATAATAAGCTTTTAGATTAAAGCCTTTTATATTTACTACTTAGTACCTTTAAAATAACAGCCTCTTAAAAAAGTAAAACTAAACTATGAAAAGCGCGTTATAATTCTTTACTACTAAATTCTTAAACTTCCGCTAAACTAATATATTAATAAAAAGAGTTTCTTATAGCGTAAAAAGATTAGCTAAGTAGCTAAAACTTATAAGTAAACGAAAAAGCAGTCTTTTAACTAAAAATAATAAAGGCTTTTAAGAAAGTATAAAAAATGTTAGTTACTTAAGTAGTTTAAGAGAAAGTATAATAAGCGGCCTTTATAACTTAATATAAAACTCTTTAACTAAGAGAATTAAGCGGTTAATCTTAAGTATAAAACTTAAAAGCTATTATAAGTCGCGAAAAACTATAACTTATTATACTTAAGGTAATTAATAATTTTAATAATAATACGCCGCCGCTTACTTTAAGTAATAAGGCCTTTTTAGCTTTATAGTATACTTATTTAAACTCCCTTTTTCCGCTTAACCTCTTTCCTTTTTTTTCCTTTTTTTATAACTATACTTCTTTTAGCTACTAGCTTAAGCTTACTATACTTTACTTACTTTTATTTATATAGCTTCTTTTACTTTAAGTTTATAATAATCTTTATACTCTTATTTTAAGTCTTTTTATTATAAAACGTTTTTATAGCTAAGATTAGCTATTTTATAACTACTTTTTTAGCCCGTTTTTATATAAGCCTTTATAATTTAAATATAAAGGATATAAGTAAGCACTTAAGTTCTATAAAAATAAGGCGTGTTACGGAACCTTTAGTATCTCTTATATACTAAGTATTAAGGCGTATTTTATTTAATTTAAATTTCCTAGCTAGAAAGGGAGAAGAATACTTAGTGCTAACTACTAAACCGAATAAGGTAAGGGTATCTTATTCTACGGATTTCTCGTATTAAAACTAGCTAAAAAAGAAGAAAGAAAGAAAGGAAAGGAGTAAAGGGAAGGAGGAGGAAGGACCTCCTTTTATACCTTTTTAAGGCTACTAAAAGGCCTTCCTTTTACATGCTTTTATATACTTTTATATGCTAATCTATAACTTATACCTTATATAACTTATAAGGTTACTAAACTATATCTTAAGCTAATAAAAATAGCTTATACTATCTTTATTACTAGTAATAAGTAATATACGCTTTATTACTTATAACTAGCTTATAAGACTAAATATCCTTATCTTAAAACCTTTTATAAGATTTTATTCTTTTTTAAAAGGAGGCCTCTTACCTTAGCTTTATATAAGGCATTAGTCGATTATATAAAGTATTAGTCGATTTATTTAATACTAATCTTATTACTAGCCGAAGCTATCTTAAGCCGAATATAAGCGTATCTAACTTAAACCCCTTATAGCTAATACTAGCCGTCTTTAACTATTAAGCTATATCGTCTCTCTTTATAACTACTAGTATTTACTTTAATAGTTATAACTTATAACTAGCAGTATTTACTTTATTAGTTACTCCTTTATATTTAGCGGTATTTACTTTACTAAATATTAGTACTTTTAGTACTTAGAATTACTAATAGAATAGGGTTTCCGTTATATATTCCCCTCTTTTAGGTATTTTTAAACCTAAAAAGATAAACGTTCTTTTCTTATAGGTTATTTTATAACCTTTAAGTATTAACTAAAACATTTTAAAGAAATCATACTTTAAAGAGAGTAACCTTAAGAATTCTTTAAAGAAAATCCTAATCTTTTATCTTTATAGATCTTCTTTAAAGAAAAATCTTATTTAGATTTCCTTTTACTTTTACTATTTAAGATAGTAAAGAAATCCTAACTTAAAGAAGTTAATACTTCTTCTTAAGGGTTTTATCGATTAAAATCCTTAACCTTTCTTAAAGCATTTCTTAAGTGCTTTATAGGTTCTTAAGTATTATCCGAACTAAGATAGTCCTTTTACTTTATTAAATAAAAGTATTCTTAATTTTCTATCTTCTTAGCGAGTATAGCTTTTACTATATATTCGCTCTCTTTAACCTTTTTTAAGTCTAACTATTTAGCTACCTTAGCTTTTTATAAAGTCGGTTTTAATAAAGATATATAAAAAATAGGGTATATAAGTAGACTAGTTAAAAGTTCTAACTTATAATTAACCTTTTTTATTTATTTTTATAACTTTAAAAGGTCTTATCTTCTTATAATCTAAGGACTTATTAAGTCTATTAATCTTAAGATTCTTTATTAAAAGATATACTTTATCGCCTTTAAATAAAGAAGGTTTTAAAGACTATCTCTTATTATAATAATACGATATCTTCTTAGCAATATATTCTAATTCTGATTTTATAAATCTATATAAGCTAATTAATTACTCGGAGTTTAATATAGCTTTTTTAACTTTAAATTCTTTAAGTAAAGAAGACCTATAAGCTTTAAGGGTAAAGCTATAATTCGCGAATACCGGAGTATTTTTAATAAGCTTAGAATAAGAGGTATTATACGCTAACTATACTATAAGCAATTTAAAAAGCTAATTATTATATTAATAACTTATATAGCTTTTAAGATATTGCTTAAGAGTTTAATTTAATTGTTTTATTATTCCGTTTATAATAAGGTAAAAAGCAGTAGATAATTTATGCTTTATACTTAAGGCTTGCGTTAAACCTTACTAGAAATTCGAAATAGATTTCTTATTTTTATTTTAAATATATAAACTTAGAAGTCCTTAATTAGCTATAATATATCTTATAAAAGTATAAGATAACTTTTCTACGTTTATAGCTTTATATGTTAAAATAAAATAGCCGTACTTTATAAAACGATTAACTATAACTAAAATAGAATTATATTTTATACTAATTATAGGATCTATAGACTTTAATAGTTTCGTAATAAAGTTTAAGGCTATAAAGTCTTAAGGTCTTAAAGGAACTTTTAAAAGAACTAAGTTACTATAAGGCTTATATTATATAGTCTTGCTTTTATTACATACTTCGCATAACTTAATAACTCCTTAGATTTTCTTATAGAGGTTATAGGTATTATAATAGTTTTTAATCCTATTATACGTTTTTATAATACCTTAATATCTATATAAAGAGTGCGAATAAAAATCTATTATAACTATTTCCTTAGTCTTTAAGGTAAGGAATAGCTTATTCTTATAAAATGCTATTTTTCCCTCTTACTTAAGATTCTTATATCTTTTCTTATCTACGTTCTTATAAGAATTCTTAAGTAATTCTAAAGTAGTAAGATCTCCTTATACGCTAAATAGTATATATAACGTCTTTAAATTTAAATTACTATTATTATTTTAAAATAATAAGGTCTCTTTATAAGGCTCCTTTTTATTGTTAAGGTCCGGTCGTCGGCTAATTATATTAGCTCGGTTATTCTTAAAAGTCTTCTTATAAATACTTTTTAAGTTAAATTCCGAAGGAGATTTAGCTAATCTTATTTACTTAGCATTTAACTACTACGTAGTAGCAAAATAACTAATATTCTTATAATCTATATAAACCTTAAGTTTATATTTCTTCTTTAAAATATAATATCGAAATTCTTTATAAGTATATATAATAGCTAAGAATTCCTTATTATAGATAGGATAATAAATCTCCGCACCTATTAGCTTCTTTAAATAAAACGCTATAAGTTTAAGAATATTATTCTTATCGCGCTAGCTTAATTACGCGCTTAATATAAAGTTAAGAGTATCTGTTTTTAAATCTAACAGCTTCTTTATATTATAAGTATTTAATATAGGTTCTTTAATAAGCAATCCCTTAATTTTTTTAAAAGCTTCGTCTCCTTCTAAGTTTTTCTTAAAAGGGTCCGTTTTAGCTTTCTTTAATAAAGATAAAATCGGTATAATTATCTTAAAAAAGTCTGATATAAACTTCCTATAATAATTTATATATCCTATAAAGCTTAAGATTTCCTTAATATTCGTAGGAATTAAGTAATCTTTAATTGCTAAAATCTTTTATAGGTTTATCCTTATATAAAAAGGAGTAATTATATGCTTTAAGAATTCTACCTCTTATATATAAAAGCTGTATTTCTTTAGTAAAATATATAAGCTAGCTTTTCTTAATGCTTTTAGCATTATATTAACTTCTTTATAGTATTGCTTTAGCCTATTAAAGTATATAATAATATTATTTAAATCAGCCGTGTAAAAACGGTCTAAATAAGGATTTAGTATACTATTAATTCTCTTTTAAAAGGTTGCCGGTATATTAGTTAATCTTAAAGGTATAACTAAAGATTTTTAAAGTCTATATCGCGTAAAGGCTATTTTAAATTCGTCTCCTTCCTTAATACGTATTTAGCTATAATTAAATTTAAGGTTAACCTTAGTATATTACTACTTATAAGCTAATCTATCCCCTATTTTGCTTATAAAAGGTAACGGAGTCCGGTCCTTTATTATATCGTTATTTATCTCTTTAAAATCGCTATAAAGTTAAGTTTTTTCTTTATCTTTACTATTCCTTAAAGTAAAAAATACAAGGGCTCTATATTTTAATTTAAACTCTTTAATATAACCTTTTCGTAGGTTTTTATTAATATATTCTTTTAATAACTTTAAATACTTCTTATTTAAGTTATATATCTTGCGGAATCTAAGCTTAAAGCCTTCTTTTAATATAATTTCGTAATCCTAACTACCTTATAGCGGTAGCTTATCTTAAGGTAGCGGCAAAAATATATCGAAATATCCCTTTAGCATATTTTTAAGTATTTTTAGATTACAATCCCTAAGGTGTTTTAAGTTAATAATGCCTATTAAGCGTCTTATATACTACATTCGCTTTTTAAGGTATTTAAAATTAATAGTACCTTTTAAACACTATAAGCTATTCTTTTATATCTTATTCTTAATTTTTCTTTTATTCCGTTTTTTTTTAATCTTATCTTTTTGCTTAAGGTATAACTACTTAATATCCTTAAAGGTATTCGATAGATTTTCCTTTAATAAATTATAAGTAGCTTTATAATTATCTTTAAGGCTTTTAGTATCTTTATTAAGGTTTAGCGTCGTTTTTACTTATATTATACTAATCGTAGTCGTATTATCTTTTGTCGTACTAGTCGTTTTATCGTTCTTTATTACGATATCTATTAATGCCTTATCTATATCTATATAAGAAGCTTTATTATCTTTATCGTTACTATTCTTTATATAGGTATAATTAGTTATTGCCGTATTGAATTTATTTAAGGGTTTCGTTCCGTAGTTATCTTTTATTAAACTATAAAAAGGGATATTTAAGGTATTGTCTTTAAGCCTTAAAAGGCCTTTATCTTAATCTATTTTAAGATTATATTTCCGTAAAAAGGGTAGTCTTAATATAATATTATAGCTAATAGCTAAGACGTTAAAGGAATCTTTAAAGTTATAAATCCTAATTATATACTTAAGAGGATTAGTCTTAAGTATAATCTAGCTGTTATTATACTTAAAGGGTAATCCTTTTACTAAAAGAAGTATATAAGGCTTATCCTTTTTTATATAACGTAATTTTAAACGATTTACTATTATAAGGGAAATATAGCTACTTATCGCACTGCAATCTACTAATATATTAAGGCGATGTCCTCTTAATTTTAATAAAAGGGTTATTTTTATACTTTAAGAATTACTATTTAACGTAAATAAGTTCTTTTTACTAAGAAATAGCCTTATTATTCCTAGGCTTATTAGTCTTTTACCTTATTTACTAACTTTTTAGTAGATCTTAATTTTATTTATAATATTAAAGATCTTAGTCCTTTTCTTAAAACTAGTTTCTTTAAGTTACTAAGCTTCTAAATTATTACGGAATCTAAATAGCCACGCCTAGACTCCTTACTTTACTCTTAAAGAAGCCCTATAGAACCCCGCGATAAGAACGCCCGGAGCACGCACTATAAAGGCTCGCTTAAGGAGATATAACGAATATTACTAATCAGACCCCGCTAAGGTCTTTAAGATAATACTATAAAGGGTTAAGAGCCTACCTAACTATAGTTTACGATATCTTTAACTATAAGAGATACTATAAAAACTATTAAGCGGATTCCGCTAGTATCTTTAAGGTATTTTTAAGGATTTCCGCGGGATATATTAACTATAATTTAACCTATTTTTAACTATAAAAGCACCCTAAAAACATAGCATAAACCTTATCGCGATTTTTAAGGGATATTTAAGGTTATTTAAGGGATTTCCCCGATTATAGTTTATAGTATTTTTAACCGGGCTTATACTTAGTTTATTAAGCGATTTTATAAGGATATTTACGGTTTATTTACGTACTATAGATAGTATAGTTAAAGATCCTTAAAATTAGCTTAAAGAACTAAGTATAAAGTAGCTAGCTATATTTTTAAGAATAAATAAGCTTTTTACTATTTTTAAACCCTTATATACGTTTATATACGGTAATTAGTTTATTATACCGGCTTAACTAGCGGTAATTAGTTTATAGTATTAGCATTAACTAGCGGTAATTAATTTATAGTACTAGCCTTAACCGGCGGTAATTAGTCCGCGCCTTATCCCCTTATCTTTACGCTATAAAGCGTAGTAAATAGTAGTAATTCCTACCTATTTAAACGGAAATCCCTTAAATATCCGCTAAGCTAAAAGCGACTATATTATACGATTAAGTACTAATCTTATAAGAAGTGAGATACTAAATAATATTTTCTTTAGTAAGAAGCTTCTATTAGCCTTTAAGTCTAACCTTAATAATAAGCACCTTTTTCTTAATGCGCTTATAATAGAACTTTAAGATAAGTAGGCCGTAATAGCGGAAAAAGCCGCGGCTTACTAAGTATACTAGTTTAATAATCTCCCTTACCTTTTTTTAAGGTACTATACCGCGATAGCCTATAAAGCTAAATAAGACGTAGAATAAGTCTTGCTTAGCTAAGCTAAGACTACTACCCTTTAAGAGGCAATCCGCTTTTAAAATACTAATAAAAGATAGACTATAAAACGATAAAATCTATATAAATAAGTAAACTAAATTTAGTATTACTTAAACGGATTAATTATCCTTTAAATAGAAAAAGCAAGGATAAGCTAACCTTAAAACTATCTAGCTCCCCGCCTACTAAATACCCTCCGGATTAAGCTTATAATAAAGTTACTCTTTCCTTAGGATAATAAGCTTAGCGGATATTTCTACCGTATACTACTAATAAAGTTTAGCTTAAGGGCCTTAATTAAAAATCCGCTTTTAAAGATACTTAGTAGTTTCTTAGTCTAGTATTACTATTTAGCCTTATCCGCTATAGCCGCGCTAACTAAGGTATTTTCGGGATACTTAATTAATAAAAACAAGCCTCTTATACCGGGGGCCTTATAGCGTACCGGATTCTAAAACGCGTAAAAAACGGAAGGTTAAGCGCTTAGCAAGAGTATTAAGACTAAGACTTTAATAATAGCTAATAAAGACGCGGTAAGTAATACCCTTAGTAGGCTAAACCTATTTATACTAAGCGCGTAAAGACTAAGACTAAGTATAGCCTTAAGCCCCTTAGTAAGAATAGTAATAATATTAAATAAATAATTCCTTAGTTTTTTTTAAGTACTAAGAAAAGAAGACGCGCTTATTAAGCCTTAGGAAAAACCTTAACTATAAGCCGAGGATATAGGGAGATTTAACTTATTAAGACCTTTAAAAGCATCCTTTAATAAAGTTTAAGAAGACGATAAGGCTAATATATTTTAAGGAGTAGACCGTTTTATTAACTTTATCCGCCGAAACGCTAATAAAGGTAAGGCTTATGCGGACAAATAAGCTATTTAATTGCCTTTCTGCCTTTAAGGAAGTATAGCGAAATAGTATTTTAAGGACCTCTTAAAACTATAATAAAAAGAACTTAGCAAGCTTAGCGTTAAACTAAGCCGATAGATATCCGCTTTATAAAAATAGTTTAAAATCCGCTTAGATATAGCGATATAAGCACTTAATAAAAAGCACTTTACTATTAAAGATATAATAGCGGGATCCGACTTTAAGTCTTAAATATCGCGCTTATAACGTAAAGCTAAGGCCGCGCTTTACTAGCTAGACTACTTAATTATAGTAATTTACTAAAAGCTAGACATTTACTTATAAAAATCTTTATAACGTTTAGTAAGGAATAAGGATATTAATAGATAGATTAATAAGTATAAGGAGATTCTTCCTTAGCTATAAGTTAAATATACCTAGGGATTTTAAAAGCACTTATTAGCGCGAAAGAAATAAGTCTAACTTATAAAAAGGCGAGGGCTAACTAGCCGTACCTTATATATACTTAAAGGATAGTTTAGGACGCCCTAGCTATCTATTAAAGGCTTATTAAGACTAAGGGTTATGTTTTTAGACCGCTTAATAAAGTTAGATATACCTTAGGCCTTATAGCGCTTACTAAGTTAAGGAAGAAACCCGCTTAAATAGCTAGGAATATAGGTTAAGGTCCTTAGGCTTAAGAGAAAAGGAACCTTTAAGACTATACGCTCGCTAACGCTAAAGCTAAAACGGGTATACCCCGCGATTAAGAAAAGAATTATAGTAAAGACCGATAACTATTTAAAGGATAAAGAGTATAATATAGAAAGAGCTTAGTTAAATACTAACGAAAGCTTAAAGGAAACTATAATCTATATTATAGCAGACTTAGTATAGGAGGCCGATAAAGCGTACGGATTTTACGGTAAAGCATTCCCCTTAAAGAATAAGCTTTACTAATACGTTAAAGATAAACACCCCCTTAACCTTAACTAAGATATCGCTATATAAAAACGTAGCTTAGTATAGTAAGTAGTTATTTAAAAGCTTTAAAGCGTTTAAATAGTTAAGGCTTCCCTTAATATCTAGCTATTAAACCCCGATAGGCCGTTACGATTTACCTACGCACGCTTACTAGTTTATAAAAAAGAAGGGCCCGGGATAAGTATTAAAGCCTATATAAAAACTAAGGTAAACTAAAGCCTTATTTAAGCCGACTTAGTAAAGACCTTTTAAGATATAACTATAAACTCCTCTTAATAAATTCCTATTTAAAGAGTAAGAAGGATAGCTACTATTAAATAAGCGGAATTTACTATATATATACTAAGAAGGCTAGATAGTAGCCTCGCGGTCGTAAAAGTAAGGATTAGCGCTTAAATAGTAAAACGCTTAGCGGCTAATATATTACTTAGTATTAAAGGCCTACATACACTTAGTTTAGTAGTACGTAGCTAAATAATTATTTATCTAAAGCTAAGAAGGGAAGGGGGAAATCTTTTTTTAAGCTATATAGCTTTATACTTTATAAGGGTCGCTTAAGTAGCCCGTACTTAGGTTAAGTTTAGGTCGAACTTAAGCTAAGTTTAGGTAAAGTCCTATATAACTTTAGCTATACGTTAGCCCGACTTTAAGTCGTTCGCTATAATATAACTATAGCTCTTCTTATAGCATAGCCTATAATACTATCCCCTTTTTAAGCCGTTGCGCACTAAGGTATATAATATCGGCGCCCCGCCCCCCCTTACTCTATACTTAGCGTTAATCGGTATAGTCGTCCTCGTTATGCTTATAATTATACGCTAACGCTTCCTTAAATAACATTATATTAAGGCGTCGGACACGTTATACGCTCGCTTATCCGCGCCGCTATATCGTCCTTACTAGCGCTAAGGCGGTATAACGTATCTCCTCCGCTTACTGCTAATATTAGTGCTTAAGGCACGTCTTTCCTACCCGCCGCCCGCGGTCCTTAAGCATAAATACCCTTCCTCTCTCCCTCTCCCTCTTTTCTTTCTTTTCCTTTTTTAATTATTAATCTACCTATACGCGCGCCCTTTTTTATAATAGCTTCGCCGCGCCGCGGCTTAATATATCTATTACAACCCCCCGGGCCTTATTTTAAGCGTTTACCCGTCCGGCGCCTCTTAACACGCCCGGCGACTATACGCTACCGCCCTTATATTAGTCTTCGCGCCCGCTATCGTCGCTTAATAAGCGGAGCGCGATATATAGCACTACTATATAGCGCCCCCCTTACCTTATATATATTAGACGTATAGTATCTCTAAACGCGGATACTTAGTATAAGGCTTGCTAAAATTAAGCCTCGCCCCGCGCCTATAATTATTTTGCCTATACCCGCGCCGGATTATACTATTTGCCCGTATATCCCCGTTTTTAGACTATATAAGATATAATACTAATGCGATATTAGTATACTAGTAATATAGTTGCCGCCGTAAACGCGCTTTAAGATTATATATCTTAAAGGACGTTTAAGGATTGCTATACTAACTTATATATACGTTCTCCGATCCTTAATAAACGCTAGCTAAAAGGATATTACTAACGATTACTATAATATATAAAGTTAGCTTATACTACTACTATAGCGCGCTAGGCTTAGATATACCTTAACGTTTAAGGTTAATCTATCGGTATTAGCGGGTAGTAAGTAGTTTGCTTTAATTAAGTCGTGGTTTTCTATATATCCTATCTATATTTACTCCGTGTCTTATTATATCCTATTATATCCCCTATCTATCTTATTATTATCTACGCTTAGTATGCGTTTATAGCGTGTCCTCTTTATACTTATTGTTTAAAATCGTCTTAACGTTTACTAAGAATAGCTTAAAACCTCTTCTCGTTTTTCCTAGCTTTCCTCCTTTTCTCTATTACTTCCCTTATCCTATCCCTTACTCCCCGGCTTAGCTTACTATTATCCTTCCGCCTTGCCCTTATTATTCTTTATTACGTTGCTATACCGCCCCTTAAATTCCTTTCAGGCGATTATATCTTAAAAGTTGCTAATTAGCTACTATATTAAGTTAGCGTACTTATATTACTTTACTAAGACTTAGCGCTATCTCCCCTTTTTAAATTTATCTTTACCGGGCTTACTTAATCTTCTCTACGATATACTTTAGTTTATCGTCTTCCTTAATTACTAGCGGTAGCTAGTAGTTATCGACTACGTAGCTAAGTAAGGGGTTATCCGCTACGCGGCGGAGGAACTTTATATATAGTCTTTTATATACCCTCCTTAGTATATTAAGTTTTACTATATATAGGCTAACTACCTTTATTATAGTATACTTTTAGTATAGCTAGTTAAGCTTTTAATAAGGCCTATTTATAATATACTTCCTTATATCTAAGTATACCTTATCGCTTACTTAAAGTCTTTCCGCTAATATATAAGACCGGTTTGCCGTCTCTTTTTGCCTTACTTACGACGCGGCGATCGCCGTTTAAAGGAAGTCGGCGACTTCCTTTATCCTTCGTATAAGGCTTTATACGCTTTCCGCGTTTAGCGTAAGCGGTCCCTCCTCCTATACGATTTAAATCGGCTTAATATCGTACCTATACGTAGTAAAGAAGGGGCTTATACTTATTATTAATATTACCCGATTATTAAGCGCCGCTTAAGCGTAAGGTAGCTATACCCTTTAGTCGTCTTACTTATAGTAAATATATACGCGGAGGTATGCCTATACCTCCTAGTTCGCGCGCTCCGTCGCCTTATCGGTTTGCGGGTAGTAAGCTAAACTTAGTTTCCTTTAGACCCCGGTTTATTAATAAAATTCCTTTTAAAATTACCTTATTTAGTTCGTCCTTTAATCCGAGATAATAGATTTTAGCATTCTATAAAAGCAAACGTAGGATTATAAGAACTTAATAGCGTATACTGCTACTCCTATTATTAGTATTGCTTTTAAAGTTATTGCCTTTATTAGCCGGTCTATTATTACTTAAAGGTTCCGGGAGCCCTCGGTCCTTATTAGCGGTAAGTCGACTATAAAGTCTATCGTTAAGTATATAAACGGCTATATAAGGGGCGGCAATAGTTAAAGAAGCCTTTTCTAAAGTTACCTTTAAATATACCCCTTACTATATAGCTTATAGTTCGCGATAAGCCGGCGTACCGTCGACGACTAGCCCGGCTAAAAGAACTCTTAAGCTAGTATTATAAGCGTCCCCTCGCGCCTTAAGTATCCTACTACTATTAAGTCGTATATCCGCTAAGCGATTAATACTTAAAGCTTATCTAGCTCTTTATCCTCCCTCTCCTTAAGGTATTAAGCCTTACTTAGCACTTAAAGTCGGTCTTTAAAGCGAAGGCGCCCCCTTATATTAATTATATACTTACTTACTTAAACCTTTAATTACTATTTTAAGGCGAGCGATTAATCGCCGTTCCGTATTACTTAAAATACTGCTTAATACTTTTTATCTTTTCGTAGTATCGCTATCTACCGCTTCTATATTTCTTACTCGTTAAATACGTAGGCCGGTTATATTTATTCCTTAAGCGCGTCTTAGCCTAAGTTTAGGTTAAGTTTTACTTAAACTCCGCCTTTATTCGCCCTACCTTCGTCTTAAGGTGCGGGGTCGTCCGCCTTACTTATATAGGCGATTAACCCCGCGTTTTTCTCCCTTTCCTATATTATCGCGATAGTACGCTCTTCCTATACTAACTATTATAAGACGTTCGCGTGCTTATTGCTAAAGGGGACTTAATATCTTATTAATTACGCGCTATCCGGGATTATCTATACTATATATCCTATTTCTTTCTCGTTAGATGCCCCTTTTAGCTTATCTTAATCGCGGCGCGATAAAGCATTAAGTACTACTACTAACCTTTTTAAGCGGTACTTTAATATAAAGTTATATAAGGTAAGCTTTATCGCTTATTTACTTTACCTTTTATTTAACTTCCTCTTTATTATAAAGTACTTTAAATTCTTATAGTCCGTTAATACTATAAACGCTAGCGTATTATATAACTTTACCCCTTAAAAGTCTAAGTATTATATAATCGCGAGTAACTCCTTATTATAGATTAAGTAGTTATACTCCGCTATATTAAGTCGTTTTAAGAAGAACCTTACTAAGTATTATATCCCGTTTAGTCTTACTTATATTAGCACGCCGCTTATTATATATTTAAAGCAGTCCGCCTTTAAGTACGTTTCCCTCTTAAGGTTATATAGCTATAGCACTAGCGCGTTATAGAATGCCTTTTAGATAAACTTAAACGCGGCTTAGTGCTTATTAGTCTATAAGAACGTCGCGTTCTTTTTATAAAGGCTATTTAAGCACCGCGAGGCCTTAGCGTAAAGCGGGATAAAGGTATAGTAGTAATTCGCAAACTTAAGGAAGCTCCGAACGCCCCTTACGTTCCTTAGCGCTTATTACGTCCAGATAGCCTAAATCTTCTTTAAGTCGCACCGGACCTTACCCCTAGCCTATATAATAAAACTTAAGTACTTTACTTCTTTTATTATAAAGTCGTATTTCTATAAGTTTAATATAAGGCCTACCTCTTATAACTTTTTAAGCACCTTTATTACCTTTTCTTAGTAATCGCGGAGCGACTTTAATAAGTAGATTAAAATATCGTTTATATATACTATAACGAACTTATAAAGGTAGTTTTTTAGCACTTAGTTAATATAGCGCTAGAAGGTGGCCGGCGTTCTTATAAGGCTAAATAAGCATACTTACTATTTAAATAGTCCGAACCTCGTTTAAAAGGCCGTCTTAAACTTATAGCCCTTTATAATTCTAATCTTATAAAACGCTATAACGACGTTAAGTTTCGTAAACTAACGTGCCTTCGCTAGTATCCTTAGCGTTTTTATAATTAATAGTAGCATATACTAGTCTCTTTTTATAATTATATTTAAGGCTTAGTAATCGCAGTAAAAGCGTAATCGGCTATTAGCCTTCCTTATAAACAATACCGGCACCGCGGCTAACGAACTACTTAAGTAAATAAGGTTCGCCTTTAATAGCTCGTTTAAGGTCTTCCGGAAAATAAGGAGTTCTTCTTTTTATATATTATAAAGGGGCCCTTATAGTAGTAGCGGCTCCTTACTATCCTTATTTAAGGTAAAATAGATCTTATAGTCTATGCTTAGTCGGAACGGGGGTTACTTAAGTGCCTTTATAGGTGCGAAAAGGTCTAAATAAGCTTATAGTGCTTAAGCCGGGATATAGTCCGCTAGGTTAACTAGCGTCTTTAGCTAAAGGGCTCTCTTTACGTCCTTTATCGTAACCGCCTTTACGTTAAGCACTTATCGTCGCCCTTAGCTATCCCTTTAGGCCCTTTCCTATTAACACTCCGCCGCGAAGATAAAGGCGCTTATTAGCTTCGCCTCTTAAATATTCGCGATCTTCGCGGCTTCCTTTAATCTTTAAAGGCCGATCTAAATCCTTACTTTTCTATACCGGATTTAATCCCCCCTAGTATCGTAAACTACCTCGTTTTTCTTTATCTATAGTCTCTTTAAGAATACGTTATAGCTTAACTTTAGTACTATATAGGCGAATATCTATTTTAAGTGCTTATTAATCTCTATCTTAAACGCTATAATCCCCTTTATTTAAAGCGTTAGTACGTCCTTTAAGAAGGACTATAGCAGCCTCCTCGTCCTATTCGCGAAGGGTATCTATAGCCTTATCGCTACCCCCTCGCTTACTATAGCATAGTAGTTATAGCCTATATCTATAAGTGCATTAAGCCCCTTTTTCTTATTAATACTAACCTTAAGTAGTATTAAGTTTAGTATAAGGTGCTTTCTTATTAACTTTTAAGCTGCTTACTATTTCTCCTTCTCCCTTAACGCCCGATTTTACGCTAAGGTTCCTCTTTTCCTAAATCGGAATTTACTTTAGTTACCTCTTTAGTTATAGCTACGGCTACTTATAAGGTTCCTTCTTTCTTCTTTTTATAAAAGCGGGCGATATACTTTATTATCCTATAAGCGAAATACCTTTATATATTAAGCCGGCCTTATCCTCCTCCCGGCTAGGTTATAGCATTAATTTTACTTATTAAGGTATTACCCTCTAAGTCTTTTCGGTCTTAAGTTCCCCCCCTTATTACCTTCTTCCGGCCTTAAAACGGCTACTTAGTTTACTAAACCCTTTTTAGCTTTACCGCGATCTACGTTACCCGATTAATATACGCTAAGAAGCTTAAGGTTAAAAGGTCGACTATCGCGAGCGCCTCCTTAAAGTAAAGGCCTAAGGCGCCCTTTAGGAATATCATCTATATATCGTATAGCTATAACCCCCCTCCCGCCTTAAAGAGCCTTTACTCGAACTTAAGGAGGAACGCCGCAAATATTTAGTTCTCTCCTTATTTAATCGTGCGGATAGCCGCCGCCGCCCGCGATTAAATATCGATATTAAGGTAAATCGAATCGAGGTACTTAAGGAATTCCTACTAATTATAACCTTAGTCCGCGCCGGTACTATAGTAAGTCGCTATAGTTTGCTATAGCCTTATATCTAAGCAATTATAGATTAAGTAAAAAGCCTCCCTTAAGCTTAAGAAGAAGTCTTAGTCAATCTCGCACTTTTCTTATATATATCGTGCTTAAGGCGTAAAGTAGCGCCGCTAGCCGTTGGATTTTCTTAGCGCTAAGAGTAGCTTCCGCTAGTCCTTTTTCTTCGTTACTTCCTTCTTTATTATAGGTATTACGGCTCCCGCTATTATATTATAAGGTAGTATTAAACTACCGATTAATAAGCCGGCCCCTCTTTATATATATATCCTTACTATCTCCTTTAGCTTTTATATTAAGGCCTTAAACTAGCTTATTAGCTATTAAATCTACTACTAGCTTGCCTTAACTTAGTAGCTTATTTTAATAGCCTTTACTTATAGCGAGAGGATCGCTTATTTAATCTTTATTTAGATATCGGCCTTTCCTAGCCCTCCTTTTTAGGCCTTATAAGCATAGCCCTCTTATACTAAGTAGGCTTCTTACTCGCGCTATATTATAGTTAGCAAGTCTTTTCTTAAGTTATATAACCTTATTTAAAAAGAGCTTTAGATATATTAAAGGCCTATATATACTTAGTTTAGTAGTATATAGCCGAATAATTATTTATTTAAAGCTAAAAAAGGAAGGGGGAAATCTTTATTTAGGCTATATAGCTTCGTACTTTATAGGGGTCGCTTAAGTAGCCCGTACTTAGGTTAAGTTCGGGTCGAACTCGGGCTAAGTTTAAGTAAAGTCTTATACGACTTCGGCTATACGTTGGCCTAACTCCGGGTCGTTCGCTATAGTATAACTATAGCTCTTCTTATAATATAGCCTATAATACTTAGCTAAGACTTTTTAGTTCCTTATTAAAAGGACCTTATTAACTTTACGTTAGTCCTATATATTAAGGCTTATAAAAGGATTAAAGCTTAAGTTAAGATAGTTTAGCTAGGACTAGCGATATATAAATAGGTAATTTACTTAGTTACTATAACGATTTTAGCTAGTTCTAGCTACGCCTTACTTATATAGGTCTAGGCGCCGCGATTAAGGCATAATTTAATATTTTTCCTTAATAACCTTAAGCTCGCTTAAATAATAATATAGGATTATAAGAGCTTTATAGCAATAAACTATTTTAAGGAACTACTAGTACTCCGCTAAGGCTAAAAGGTAAGGATATTTACAGACCTTAATAAGTAGTTCTAGCTATATAAGGAGGTTAACGCTATTATTCCCTTAGCGGAAGCCCTTATAAAAAATCCGGATAGAATAGACCCCGCTAAGGACTCCTTATAAAAAGATCTTACTATAAACTATAAACTTAGAATTAGCTAAACTAAGGACCTACCTAAACTTACTACTAATAAGATCGTTTAGATCTACGCTAAAAACTTAAAATATATATTAAAAGTCTAAAATATCTTTAAATCGTTTCCCCGCCTTTAAAAAGATAAGGGAGTAGTATATATAAACGAATCCGAATATATATATATTCTTTTAGTAAAAGGATAGCAATACTAATAAGTTATATTAAGATTATACCTATTAAGCGATAAAGATAAGAAGGTAGTAAATACGATATTCGGCTAGCTAACCGCGTAAGGCCGATTAAAACAAGTTTATAAGCTAACCCTATTCGTAGCGCTAGTATTCGTAGTATAAAAGATAGTAAATAAAAAGGAAAAGGGATAAGTAGTTATAGACTTATAAGGGATTAACGCTATTATTACCTTAAACGCTTACTTAATGCCCTTTTAAAGCGATATAATTAAACGCTTTTAAGGAAAGAAGTTTATTAGTATAGTAAACGTATAATCGTTTTTCTATTAGTTCTTAATTTACTAAGATTACTAGGAAAGGTTTATAGTTATAAGCTATCGCGGGCTAAAAAGATTATAAATAATACTTATAGGCTTTAAAAACTCCTTAATATACGTTTAAAGGTTTATCGATAACGTCCTCTATAAATACTAAGAATACGTAGCGGCCTATATCGACGATATTATTATCTACTCCGATATAGCTAAAGAATACCTTTAATATTTTAAGGCCGTATTCCGCGCCTTTTACGACTATATTATTACCTTATCCGGACTAAAGTCCTTCTTAGTATACCTATTTATATAGCTCCTTAGATTTAAGGTAGACGCTATTAGCTTAATAAATATAAACGAACGCGTATAAGCCTTAAGGGATATTGCATTCTTAAAAAACCTTTAATAGCTTAAGAAATAAATCGGCCTTACTAAGTAGCTATGCTATACGGTCTTATATTTCGCTAAAGAAGTCGACGTCTTATAAAAACGAAAGATAGAGCTACTCCGGGTAGGATAATAAGAAGGAGTCCCCTTAAAGGGGTAAAGACGGGCTTGTTATGCCGTAAAAGCCGCTTTTTAGCTTACTCCGGAAAAAGAAAAAGCCTTCGCGATTGAAACTAAGAAACTTACTAAGCCTTAAACAATTTACTACTTTAACCCCGCTTAATAACTATTTATCTAGATCGATATATCCTAAGAATATAGAGTAGCGACTATAACTTTCTACTTAAAAGAAGGTATAAAATAAGATAAAAAGACGCTACTAGCTTAAACTAAGGTCTAGCTTATTATCTACTTAAGCCGCGCCCTTTAAAGCGGAGAACCTTAATATTAGCTTATAGAACTTAAAGGAGCTAGTTTAGTATAAGCAGTACGTAAGTTATATACTATAATACTATCTATAAGAACGCTATAAGTAATTATCTTTACTAACTACGTAAGTACTTATAAAATCGTATATTAAAAATCCCTATTCTTTACTAGTATAAAACCTAACAATAAGCTAGTCCTCGCGTCTTAATACTTAAGCTAATTCCCGCTTAAGGTATGCTATATCTTAAGCGTTAAAAACGTTATACTAGACGCGCTTTTTTATTTACTATATTAAGATAATAGGCCGGGATCCTTAAACTAAGAAGGGGAATTAAAACGTATTTAAGAAGATAAGATAACGGACTACGTATTCCTTTATGCGGAAGTATTAATTAAATTGCCGCTCCGCTAAAAAATAATTAATAAATATATAGAGGATATATAGTAAGTAAAAATTATAGCGTAGCTTAGCGATAAGGACGGGGTCCTTAGACTCTTATTTCTTTAGTTATAGGGGTTGCTATACTTTACGGAGAATAACGGATACTAAAGACTATATATCCTTAAGACTTACGCTAAGGAGATCGTTAAAGACGCTTACGCTAAATATTTTTATACTAGCCGTACTTATATATAGTAAGATTTATTAAAAAGCTTCTTAATCCTATAGCTTAGTAGATATATAAATAAGGTTTTAAACGGCTACGACGCCTACTACCGTAATTAAACCGATTAAAGTAAGACGCTAAAGTAGCTTATCCTAATTTAAAGCCCGCCGGTTCTATACTATATAATAGCGATAGACTTTATTACCGGGCTCTTAGTAGTTTAAGCCAAATAATCCCTATAAAAAGATCCTATAAAGAGCTTCTTTAATACCTTACTAACTATAACTAATAAATTCTTTAAAATATATCTCCTTATCCTAAGCAATAATTAGTTTATAGCGGAAGATTAAATATAAGCGTTATATACTAAACTACTCCGCGCTAACTAAAAGATTTTAAAAGGGATAATCTTTAACTAAGACGTAAAGTTTACCTTAGCTTTTTAGCGGACTTTATAGTAAGCCTTTAAATCGAAGCTTCTTATATTTACCGCTTAGTACCCTTAAACCGACGGCTTATTAAAAAAGCGAAACTAAACTATAGAAATTGCGCTACGATTCTTTACCGCTAATTTCCCGGACCTACGCTAAACCGATATGCTAATCGCCTTTTAATTTAGCCTTAATAATTCCTTCTCCTTAGTAATTTACGCGGCTTTTAATAAGCTTATTATAAGGATAAGAATAGATAACGGCCTCCGGTTTTTTAGTAATTACTTATACCTACGAAACAAAGAGGTCCTATAAGAAGAAGCTAGGTTAGCTATCGCCTATACTTAAGCCGCTATAAAAGATAGATATAATAAAAAACACCGCCCGCGAGAATTAAAGCCTAGCGATTAGGTTTAGCTATAGCTCGGTAAAGGCTACTATATCTCGGATAGCAGACTAATAAAGCTTTAAGAAAGACGTACTAAGCTATTTTAAGTTACTATTAAAGTAAGATAGCTTATATACTAACTAAATATAAAAAGGTCCCTTAATATTTATCCGGTCGTTTTAGTAGTATAACTACGCTTAGTAGATAAGCTAGCTATACGCTTAAGACTAGTTTAAGATAAAGGGATACCTTATTTAAACAAGTAAAAAGTAAAACGAATCTTATAAAGCTATATAATAAAAAAAGGCGACGGAAAGCTAAGGAAGGAGTTTCTTATAGCTTAAAAAGGCTAGCTAAGTAGTTATAACTTATAAGTAGATAAAAAAGCGGTCTTCTCGCTAAAGATCGTAAAAGCCTTTAAAAAAGCATAAGAGGAATTAGCTACTTAAGTAGTTTAGATAAGAGCATAATACGCGGCCTTTATAAA